>CM067506.1:24400068-24602568 GCA_034509495.1 Acestrorhynchus altus | reverse complement strand
CATAATCAGATATAGAAATTTAATGTCCACTAGTCTGGCAAAAATCGCTCTGAATTTTCTGAGGTTTTGATTTGTTTTGCTCCACAGATTTAGTCTGGCTTTATTTCATTTGGGAATGATATCTCTGGTCATTTTAAGCTGACTAATAAATGGATTCTAAGGAGGGGGCACTTTAGTAGATGATGACAACTAAATGTGCAAACAGAGTGTGGAAATCAGAGAAGGAGCCATAACAATGAAGCTCGTGAGATCAGTGTTGATTCTCTGAGGGGATGACAGTTCACTGCAGGCAGACTTCCAGAGTAAATACAGTGGAACAAAGTGAAAACTCAAACAAAACTCAGGGGGTGCTTGTTCAAACTGAATATTTTCATCCAAATGTATATAAATTAACAAAACATGACACTGAAAAGTGTTAGCACATGAAGAACAACTTTTCCTGACAGTCAGAGCTGCCTTTCCAACTTCATTTCTCTTAGTATATTTGCTTATGTTTGCTCAGCAAAAGTTTGAAGAATACTGAGGCCACTTTCTGAATACAAAAGAGAACATTCAAGATTAAGGCAATGAGATCTACAGCTATTTTGGCCTTGGATCTACAGCTATTTTGGCTCATTATGTCTACTGAGAAAAATGTTTCTCTCAAAGTTTTCTCCGGATTAGCTATGCTATCTTGATCATGATAAAGAGTAATGAAATAAATAATGCTGGACCTCTATCTCAGCCAGGCCAAGTCTCCTCCATGCTGCTCCTTTTCTCTGCCCCCACCAGATACACACAACTCTTAATAATTGATTACAATTGATTTTAACCCGGCCCTGACCTGGGCAGAGAGGCTCAGCCAATAGCATCCATGCGTCAGGGAAATGGGAAAAACAGGACAGCACACATCTTTAAAAGCTCTAGACATGTAGTACAGATAAAATATTTAGGCTGGAGAAGCCTTGACCTCCCCACACTAGCCAGCAATGAAACTCGAATTGATTTCTGACAAGGCAACTGGGACACGATTACAACAAAATGCACTAAAGCTGGCCAACTGCGTCTAGCCAGCATTTTCGCCAGCTTAACCTCTTCAGAGTGGCTGAAGGCCCATGCAGGGCCATGCTCTGGCAGGACAGGTCAAGACAGACCAGTCCAGCAAAAGTGAAAGGCAGGCTCTCCACAGTGAAGGACAAACTAGTTATAGGCCTCCCCACACTTACATTGCATCAGATCCAGTGACCAGCACAGCCAAGTAGCTGCAGTCACAGTGGACAGAAATGCTGTGGAAACAGAACTTTTTTTTTGCCTTTTCTCATGTTCCAAGGTAATCAGTGGAGATTTCCTGACCTCTCCTGACACTCAAAGCAGATCTGATGATGTTGTATAATGTTGTTTCCTCACAGTTTGCCTCTGAGACCTGGGAAAAGGAGGGTCTCTTTGGGAAGAGGCTTGAAAAGACAGAAGAATAGCATGCGCTGTCATTTCTCATCCATGCTTTTGGGGATAGTGTACAGGCCTGTTGGACAGTCCACTAGAGATGACCTGATAATGAAGACTCTGGTAGGCTCTGTGCTTATGGAAGAAACAGAGATGTAACATGGCAGCCTGCACACTGCTTCAACATGACGACTCAAGTACCCTGTCCAAACATTAAAACTGCATAACTTTATTCTTTAGTGACTTTAGTGAATTATATGTATATATATAATCACACACGCACAGACACATTGTTGGTTTTTTGTTTGTTTGTTTGTTTTTTGACAGTTCAGTGTAGAACCATGACAACTCCAACAAAGGTGTTTAAGTGCTTATGATCATTATACTATTCTGCCTGGCCTTGTTTAAATTCTACTTATATAAATACTAGATGAAAGCTATGCAAATACACTAAACATGCAAATCAAAATAAACCTATGACAAACAGCTTCCGATTAAATACATAAGACCTAAATAAAACAAAGAGAAAACTAACAAGATTTGGAGTGGTATACACATGCAGGTCACACGTTTGATGGGCAGTATGAATGTTCTTGTTAATTTCTGATGTGAAGGATGTGTGCAAAAAACGGAACTGACTTCATTCTGCACAGACACCCATATACACATACATAGTCTCGTATTCAGAGCTCATTTGTTTACTGACCAGTGAACAGACAAGCTCATTCTTTAGGGAAATCAATCTACTTCAGATGAGTATCTCACCCTTTTCCCCATGTTGTCCACACACAGAAGCAGGGGCAGCATAAGCAGCTAGGCCACTGTAGAGTGTGTGTGTGTGTGTGTGTGTGTGTGTGTGTGTGTGTGTGTGTGTTACACAGCACGCCAGACGTAGCAAAGCCAGGCCATTAATCACAGGCCCACGATGGAGGCTGTGTGTGTGGCGAGGCGGGGTCAAACTGGGGCTATTAAAGGAAGCCACGGGACTGGGGCCTCTGTTGTGTTAACCCCCGCATCCCTGAGGGCCGTGGCTGGGCTGGGGCTACAGCTGTCCCCTTCCCGCCTGATCCCAGCTGGAGGAGGAGAGAGCTGGGCAGAAGCATTGCTCTGAGCTCACCACTGCTCCAGCTCAGGCTTAAATTGAAGTAGCTGCAGCCTCATGCGATACCGTAACTTCTTTAACTACATATCCAGACTTGGGTCTCAGCCCACAGAGACTCCACACAAGCATCTCTACTGCTCCAGTCATGCTGACACAGCCACACACACTCACACACAAGCCACCGTCTTGCTGGCACAGTCACGAGTCCGGCCTTCGCTCTGAGGCTTTTGAATGCTTTAGTGTTTTGACATTTTACGGTTGGTCAGCTCCAGCTCAGAAAATATCCATCTAAACTGTAATTTACAGTATGCAATCATATTATTCATTACCACATGAATGCTATGGGCTAACCAATAATTACAATTTTACTTACATAAACGCATGCATGAGTGGGTTACTGGTTGGTGGACATGACGTTATGCTTAGTGGTCAGCGGCACTGCGTTAACTCTGCTGTGCTGTGATCTCTCTTGGTTATCTTGGGGTAAATACTCCTTTTTTTCTCTTTCTCCACCTCCACACCCCCACCCCCCATCCTCCGAGCCATCCCTCCCTCAACTAATCTCAAATGGTTCAATGTTGTTCAATTAGATTCCAGTTGACATGCATTCGGAGCAGACGCTACTATCAGTAATTCAGCCCTCTTTATAGCCAATCTATTTTTTAATATAGGGTCTGAAGAAAACATTAAAGTATTGATCTTTATTTATTGATCTGTCAGAAAGCATAGTTAAGGCCAACACAAATCAATCAAAATAAATTTAAAACGATGATAGCGTATAGGAGGACCTGAGGTTGCACTCCAGGCTTAATTAGTGAAATGGCGAAGAGGGAACCCAAAGCAATATCAGACAGTAACACTTTGCCTCGGCTGTGTTAGTGGGCCAGATTAAGCATTTGTATTGTATTAAAGCTAGCATTCTGGAGCCAAGGTTAATGAAAAGGGCAGCATACTTTAGGCCAGTTTAATCTGCAGAAAAACCTCTCGGCACATCAAACGCTAATGCGGCCAGCTCCAAATGTGCTCAAATACATACATGGGTATTCACAGTTCCCACTCAAACACTGCAAACAAAGCATATCATCATACTACTATAATATACAGAAAATGATAGAGAGATGAGAGAAAGCGAGAGAGAGAGAGAGAGAGAGAGAGAGAGAGAGAGAGAGAGAGAGAGAGAGAGAGAGAGAGAGACTGACTATTAGAACTGTTATTTTAATCAGAGATGTGAGCAGGTACCACTGGCCTTAATCCCCCCACTGTGCTCAAGCCAGTGCAATCCCTCTGGGTTAAACACACACCGGTGTCCACATCCTCTCATTTACTGAGATGGGCAGATGACAGCCTGTGTACCAGGTCATGGCTTAAAAGAAGCCACCATTACTCAAAACAAAATCACTGAATGACTTCTGACCTGTGATTGTTATTACTATAATCTTTTGTCACTATCATCATATAATAATTTCTAGAACATCTATTCAAGCCATGAACTCCATCTCATGAAAGCAAACTTCACATATATTCATTTGTAATTTTTGATGTCATAATGACTGATTCTGCAAATGTACAGGTAAACCTCTCTGGGAAAATTAAGTGTGTCAGTCACACAGCAGACAGAGAGAAGACAATAAAACACAAGGACTACTTATATTATGTGATTAAACCTTTTTAGCCATATGCTTTGATCTGAATGAAAATACTATTTAGATGTCAAACAAGCACAAATCATATAAATGTAATAATCACACAAATATTGGTAATCTTAAGTTCTTTCCCACCTAGTACAATTTTTTGCACAGAGTAAATGGATGTGATTTTAATGCAGTGGGGCCTTCACACCACGTTCAATGTATTTTTATTGCCTTCTGTGTTCTGAAATGGAGCTAGAAACACCATAGCTCTCAAAAATTTCCACTTTCCTTTTCTCTGCTCCCTTCTGCTCTCTTTAATTTCCCTCCTTCATGAGTGTTCATCGGCGAGGTAAGCTATCATTTGCAGCTCTTTTTTGGCTGTGAACATACTAGGATGCACCTACACAGACTAAAGAAATGGTCACCAAAATTGTTTCTAAAGATCTCACCATCATTCCTCCATTTTTGTGCCAACATGTGCTTTCTTTAACCTCTGTATTTTTATAGTTGGTGTATTGCTGGTCGTATAAGCTTTGGTGTTCTGCTATGAACAAGATGAGATGTTCTGACAGACAGATATGTATGCTGTTTAAACATGTGAACCCTGGGCATATATATATATTTTTTTTTAATTTAAAGACTTATATAATTATTAATTATTCAAAAAGTACTGTAAACAATTATAACTATATAATTTGGAATTCTGGATATCTGATTTTCACGAGCTATACATAATAATGATGATTTCACTTTACTTGCAGTGACAAATCCAGAACATTGTACAGGTCAGCTAGCAGGTTTAAACAAAGACTAAAAACTGGACACACATTTTTTCATTGTACAGCAGAAATATAGAACATATGAACATAAGAATAGCAATAAAAGATATACCCCAGAAACCTTTAAGTGTTACTCTGATTAAATTCATCTGTATTTAACTCTTAATGGTCCAAACTGCATTCAGAATTCAAATATTCCCATGCAACCACACCAGTGTGTGTTTATCCCATGCACTCACTCTAAAAATAAAGCAGTGCATACAACACTAAAGGCTCCATGCTTGCTTAATTTTTGGGTTTAGGTTTACAACATAAATTCCATAAATGTTTTTTCTAGCCCATTTTATTTTGAAGCAAGATTATAATGAGTTAAAAACAACAGTCAGGTCTCTGAATATATCACTATGATATATATCACAATTACACAAAATGTAGTTTTAACTGTCAGTACTAATCAAAATCATAAATCTGAGCAGAACATATTTGAACTCTAACCAAAAGGAAACTTTTAAACTTTCATTTTGGAAATTTGAAGTTTATTTATGATGTGAAAGGTTTTTCCCCTTTTAAAAGGCAGGTGAATATTTCCTGGGAAATAAAAGTGTCAGTCACACAGCAGAGCAAATGGGAACGTACATGTTGAAATGCGAACCATTTTAAACTCACACAAATATTAATGAGCTTACAAGGACCTTCTCATTATAATTATGTAGAGCAACGGCAGCATCTTAGTGGGCCAGCAATCCCTGTGGGATACATAAATCTACCAGAGCAGCAAAACTCGCCTACTTTTGACAAAACACTTTACATGCAGATACAAATAATGGCAAGCATCCTTCATTATTAACAGCCAATGGCTCAGTGTGCCATCTGTAGCTTAACCTGAAACTCTGTACACAACATCCCCACACCTGACTGTCTATTTTTCACACCAACCCTGAAAACCCCCTACTAAACGTACAATGCCATGCTCTTCTAAAAACCTAGGCTTCATAAACTGGGTAGATAGTCGCATTCAGATGAAAACCACGAGAGAAAGTGGTGGAACGTTTTCAACAATGCCTAATCAAGAGGATTATTCAACTGGCGATTTACAACCATTCAATTCGTTAACTGTTCAAAGAATCATGTCTGACAACCTCTGGTTGAAAACATGACATATATTCGATGCTGAACTGCTGTCCTAGCTAGAAGTTGTCCACTGTAGATGAGGACATGGGTCAGCAGGGGCTCTACACTCCCTCTTCTTTTCTGCTTTGGGAGAATAATTACAGGAAGGCCTGTTGTAATTAGCAAACCTCTTACTGTGTTTGAGTCTGTTTGCAATGCTGTAAGGATGCAGAAGGAAAAAAAAAAAAACACACCACAACCTGGAATGTGACAAAGCCTCTCTCCACCTCGCCATATGGGAGCGGCTGGTGAGTGTGTCACACACCGCGCGGGGTTACATGGAACTTAGTCAAACTTATGAGCTTAACAACAGGGAGCTCGAAAACAAAGACAACCTGCCCGATAATGCCACTTGCGAAATCAAAACCGCTGTTCTAAAAGCAGCCTAACGTCTGCTTCCACCAGCTTTAAAGCAAGTCTTTCTTGTGAGAATCAGCTTGCTCCTGCATTGCTCATGAAAAAAAAATGGAAAAAAAGCCGGCAAGATCAACATAAAAAGCTGATCACAGGTTTGAGAGTAATTGTTTTTAAAAAGCTTGTGGAGTGTTTGAGAGAGAAGCTGAAGATAGGAGCTGGCTTTCAGTAGTGAGACAAGCAGAAATCTTAACAAAAAACAGAAAAGGGCAGCAGTACACATATGCTGCAAACTTTAGACAGTATAAAGGTTACACAGTAGAGATGCTTTGCTGAACTGAAAGATTATAGCAGCTAGCTGTTCTGTGTGAGGGTGTATGTGTGTGTCTCTCTGTTGGCTAAGCAGCAGGGTGACTGCTCCCCCTGTCTTCCCACCATCTGCCCATGAGGGAGGCTCTCCAGCACAGCCCCTCTGTTCCCCCTCTCTATCCTCCCTCTTCTCTCAGCAATCATTCTCTCTCTGGAGCTGTGAAGAGGAGGAGGGATACCCAGCTAACTCTGCAGGAGCACAGCACACCTCACCCACAGGCTGGTCCACTCCCTGATCAGAACATTTCAGAGGTGGAAAATTACAAATTACAGCTACTCTCATTACAGTACTTGCAGTACATTCTACCCACAAACAGTAATTTTATCTAGTAAAGTACTTAACTCATAGGCACTAGTGCATCTCAAAAAATGTGAATATTGTGAAAAAAATGTGTTCATAATTTAATTCAAAAAGTTAAACTGTCATATATGTTATATTCCATACATTTCCACTGATATATTTCAAGCTTTCAAGATTGATTTTGATACTGTCTGATAAGTCATTTAGTCAAACTTAAATTAAATATTCTTGTAATCTGAGATTCTGGATTTCTGATTTTCATGAGATATAACATACAGATCAACAGTAAAACAAAAAAGGTATGAGATGTATATATATTTCACTTTATATAAAATGAATCTAAAATCTGACACTTTATTTTTTTTGTATAAAATTATACATACATAAATAAACATATGTATAAAAAGCCAAAGTGAAGAAGCGCTGCAGGGTTCACAATGGTGCAGACAAAAGGATAGGTGCTCCTGGGGAGTGGGTGCAGTGGTAAGAAAACAGGGAATGCTCTGGGAGTGTTGAAGAAAATGCGAGGCATGTGCATCCACATTGGACAGGAGGTGAAGAAATATCTAGAGCAAAAGAACTCCCGGGCACACTATCTAGAGAAAGCCTTTAATGAAACATAGCAGTGAAAAATCCCAATGCATTGCGACTTACTCAGGCCTTCATCAGGGCACAAAATGGCATCTCAGGGCAAATCACATGGAAAAGTGTCTATATATAAACACAAACATATTAATATGTGAGCCAAAAGTGGGTGTCCTTTAATTAATATGAGATTATGATTGCATGATTAAAAAATAATAATAATAACTCAGAGTAAATTAGAGCAACTTAAATACATGATACACATATCATAATACACATATCATAACTAACTAACTACTTAACTATAGGGAGTAATCCAGTAAAACAGCAAAAATTACTGCTATCAACTGAATTAAATCCTAGTTTAAATGCCTTATATGCTCCACATGTATATACTCGACCTGCATGCAGACTCCAACTGATCAGTGAAAGGGGGTGGAGCTGATGAGGCCACTAACCCAGATATTGGGTTATAGAGGAAAATGAAAAGGGATCAATTTCTGACAGGATTTCTGAAATATAATAATAATAATAATAATAATAATAATAATAATAATAATAATAATAATAATAATAATAACAATAATAATAATAAAGAAACATTGTAAAATACCTGAGTACTGTGATACTGTAAAACTTTAATAATTGTCTTTGATGATTATCACACCATTAAAGTCATATCATTGCAATCCTAGCCCTGAGGTTAATCTCAGGCACAATCAAATGCTATGTGGTACTGAATGACTTTAAAACACAATAAAACAAAAAAAATAACACAAGTTATCAAAAAACTGGAGCCCATGCATAAGGAAAAAATGTGACTCCTGTTGTCCATCTGTTGATTCTGAGTAATGAACTCATATGTGGTTATATCTGAATATGTTTCATTATTTTTCATTATTATTATTACTATTTTATTATTATTATTTTTTTACAAAATATGATGCAACATGCTTTATTATACATGGATATTTCATCATGAACAGACTAACAGATATTGTCCAAAATTATTTGTACAAAAATATCAAGCTCAGTAGCTCTTATTGAATTTAAAGCTGGCTTTGTGTGAAGTTCACTGATGTAAGCTAACAGAAACTAATTGATTTGCATTGATTAATTAATTAATTTAGTAAAAGCTTGAGCATTGGGCCTTCTTTGTATACATGGAATAATAACATAACTATTCAAATAACCCAGAGTAACTTTTTTTCAATAAGAAACTTATTTATTCTCACTTGAGTCATTTTCTTCATGAGTACCTTTTTATGTATTTTCAGGTACAATATAATTATCACATGGTGATGGCACTTGCTCTTAGGCAAGGATTTTCAGCACTCTTTCCATCACTGGTCCACAAGGAAAACACTTCTATACTCAGAGATAAATGGATGTATTATGCAAAGTGACTTCTAGTGAAATGATGGCTTTGCTAAGTCCATTCACAGTGGTCTTACTAACATATCATTTGGAACTCCATTCGCCAATTCCAGGAAGACCCAACCTCTATCTGTGCACCAGAAGACTAATATAAGCCATAGGCTTGTTTGTAAAGACTTACCCTTTTCGGAGCTCAGAGCTCCATTAGACAAAGAGGAGAAGGGCAGGCTAATTAAAGAGTGACCGTTTGGCCAGTCTAGAGCAAAGACTCATTTACACTGGCCCTGCGCTCTTTCTCTCTCTACTCTCCTCTCTTCTCCTCTCCTCTCCTCTCTCCGCTAATAGAAAAATAAGCTACTTCACTCGGCATTGCTCGCAGTGACACCTACGGTGGAGGGGGTAATGGTGTTTAATGGCCTTTTAAATTTTTATTCAGCCAGAGAATCATAAAAGAGGAGGCAGCCAGCCACTGGATCTCTTAATAACCCCAATGCTATGGCAACCAGAGGCTAGCTCAGCCCCTCGGACTTCAGGTGACTCTGTCACGCTTTCTGTGTATTGGGGGAAAAGAGGGACTAGGAATAGAACGAGGGATGGAGACAGGAGTGAGAGAAGTGGTTCAGTTTAACATTCCTGCAAGGTCAACACTGGCCAGAGCAATGTTTTTTTATTTCTTTTTTCTGTCTTACAAACTTAATAATAGATGTTTTTAAAGTTTAAGTGCTGCCTGAGGGTCTCAAGCACACTCATTAGAAATCATGTCCTGTCCAAACAAACATAGAGAGGAATAGCATTTAAATATGGAAGGGTGGGATAAATAAGACAGCAGGGGGAAGAAATGGCAGCGAGAAAGAAGGATGAGTGCTTAGACCATAAGTTTTAACATATGCACAAATTCAGACCTGTCTGAAACAGAACTGTGCCTCCAACGCAGTGATCTGAGCTGGAATCTAGTGTTTGTGCCACTAAGGGAAATGGATTGGGGGTGTATCAAATCACATTCTACTCTACTGTACATACTGTACTTATGAATGTATGGTTAATTGTGGTGTATTATTTACAAGGGTAGCATATGATTCAAGTTGCAATCCTTTGGACCATGTTTGAAGAATTTCTGTGTTTTCATCTTGTCATCATGAAAGCACAAAACATCAGTCCTTAATTATCACATCTTACTTCAGAAGTGTGCAAGGTGCAAACAAGCCTCTTACCAAGCACTTACGGCCCAATGTACTAAGCCTTTAGCACCTCTTAGAGGTGCATATGTATATGTGCTTTCATACATATGTATTATTTGAGATATGATCCCACAAAAACAACCCAAAGGAGGGTCACCCAGAAATGGGTGAAGATGTCAGACATGTGGCTTGTTACACAATATGCTCGATTTGCATTTGAGCAACTGAATGTAGTTTAGCACAAACTCTCCCTGATTACAAAATTGGCTTTACATTTGCAATCGTGTTTCAGAGTGTGAGGGAGGAAAAAGTGCCAACAGTATCACTCAAGACTAATTTTTTGGGGATGTTTTCATAGCATTTAGCTTGTAAAGAAAAAAAGACAATATTTAAATCATCCTGAATTACGTAATGATTAGACTAACAATGATATTTAAAATAATACATTCTTCTAAATGCTTGACAGTATGTCAAAGGAAGTGGGAAAAAATACCTCTTATTTTCCTTATTTATATTTGTATCAGGATTATCCCTTCATTTCTAGACTTTCATTCTGAAATTTGAACACTGTGTGAGCAAAGAAAGCGCCCCCCCTCCTTCTCATTTTCCTCTATAACCCAAAATCTGGGTCAGTATCATCATCATCCCACTCCCTCTTGCTGATTAATCAGAGTTTGCATGCAGGTTGAGCATGTGCACATGGACAGAGAAGTAAACAAGCACTTCTACATCAAATGTATTGATGGCTGATGATGAATTAGAATTGAATCCAGTATATTGTCACATCACATTCATACACAGGAGTAAGGGTGATTGGAAAACGTAGGTGCAATAGTACAGTAGATACAGATACAGTACTGCAACAGTAGAATTAAAACAGATACAAAGACAAAAAATATACATATAAGTAATATAAATAGAGTGGGGTGACCTGGGAAGTTTCTGTGTGGAGTTTGCATGTTCTCCCGTGTTCGCGTGGGTTTCCTCTGGGTACATACGGTTTCCCCCACAGTCCAAAGACATGCATGATAGGTGAATTGGTGACTCTAAAGTGGCCTTTAGTGTGTGGATGTGTGTGTGCATGTGTGCACCCTACAATGGATTAGTGCCCTGTCTAGGGTTGTTTCCCGCCCTTGCGCTCAGAGTTGCCGGCTGGGCACCGGCTCACCTGTGACCCTATTCAGGAATAAGCGGTTCAGAAAATGGATGAATGAATGAATGAATGAATGAATAATATAAATAGACTATATACATTAACTTACACAATACATACATTATTACACTGAAACATACATTATTGCACTGTAGAAATACTGTTAGAAACTATAAAATGCATGTTTGCATTCTATTTACATATGCACTATGCATAGATTTCAATGTAGCTAAGAGTGTGAGAATGTAAGTGGGAGACAATCTTTGGTGGGGGAAAGTGAGACAGTCTTTAGTGGGTAGAGTGGGGTAAAGTCTTTAGTGAGTGCAGTGGGAGAAAGTCTTTGGTGAGTGTAGTGTAACTGGATCTGCACCTAGATGAGTAAAGTGCAGGTGCAGAAAGAGTTTGTGTGGTGGGATGGTGTGATGAGGCAGGTGAGATGAGTTGTGAGTTGCTATGGACTGGAACACTGTGCTACTCTGGAGAGGATTTGCCCTCTATTATGTAGAGGTGGGTGGCAACCTTTCAAATATGAACGGTCTTGTTGGTCACTGCAGCAACCTGCGATGCAGAGAAGCCTCTAATTGGCTGTTTTCTACCCTGCTCCTTCCTCACATGCTCACAAGCCCAAACTCCACATGCACATTCTCGACCCCTAGCTTTTATTTTTCAAACAAGCTAAGTGTGTGGATAACCCATTGATTCTGGGGGTGGATGTACTCTTTAAGACTTCTCAAATCTGAACAAACTTTAGTTGTGATCTTAAATTGGGGTATCTTTAGATCTTTCTAATAGCACGGTGTGTTATGAGTAGATCAGGAAAAGGCGATCAATAAATGTCCCAAAGCACACTTATTCTATGATGATGCTTCCAGAGGCAGTCTGAAATTCAGTACTAGGTGTTGCAACTGACAAATGATTATTATGTGTTCCGTGCTTCTGCATGGAGAGAAATTTGAGAAACTGATTTGGCACTTATGACAGTGCCACACTAAATGTCACGTTTTTCAGTATGAAGTCATATACTACTGCTTACTGGCTTGATGCTTGATTAGAACATACTTGCCAGTAATGTATGAGCTGAAATCCTACACCCACTAGTCAGTAGCCACTTAAGCTTAGGTTCAAGTAGTGTATATCACTTTTGCAGTATGCAGAAATGTAATTTTAATAAGGTTTTCTGACTGTACAGTCCTACATAAAATACTGAACTACTGTTTTATTTCCTTCTCTAAACACACTTTCAAATGCAAATGATAATTTGGGAATAGGTTATCTGGGATTTTTTTTAATATGTTTATCGCAAAAAAGAGCATAAAAGTAGAACCCCATATGCATTTTAATATGTTTTCCACTGTTGAAAGTGGCCGCACTATCAGCTTTCACAAAAAGCATCATTTCCTCTGAGCTGTGAATGGACTATTCCAACTATATCTTACAGTAGCGCCCATCATTTTGAGCCAGAAGCAATCACAGTTGAGGACGCGGAATGAAAGTTTTGCGGGAGAAGACAACACTCATCTTGCAGACGAATGCGGCGTCCGGCAGGCAAACATGTGACTGGCCTCCATCTTCACCTTGTGTTGTTTAAATGCAGCGTAGTGCTGTTTTAATGTCAGTGATGGACATCAAACCCTGTTCTTCCCAAACGCCCATCTGCTTCCTGCAGATGTCTCAATCAAGTCAGCAGCTGCCTGGTGTCTGGGCTGTCAGAGAGGGCCAAGACTACGCTTATACATGCTTCTGTTTAGGCACGCAAAACATGGACACATTCGCCACATGCTACCTGACCCAACATTCTGCAGCCTGTCAGTCAGCCTTCATCATCCCGCCCCAGTTTCTATACACACGCACACACACACACACACACACACACACACACACACACACACACACACACACACACACACACACACACACATACCCACACCCAGGCAGTACAGCTACTGTACAATTCTTCTACACACACACCGCCCACATACTGTACACACTGAACAGTCACAACATCCTCTTTTAGTGGGAAACTGCAGCTTTACTTGCTTTATTCTATATGTCCACAGGCAAGGCCAGAGGCAAAAGGCAATGTACCACAATCAATTAAAGATAAGTAGCATTTAGAAAGAAGATGCAGAGCTTGTTAAAGTAGGTGATTTTTAACTGTGACCTGGTATAGTTAAATAAATGGTGTTTAAAGAACTATAAATTCTTTCATTCTGAATGTATGATTATATAACATGATTCAGAGGTCTCACTTTGACTTTGAATGGACATTAATGAAACAAAATCTTTGAATATTAATGTTAGAACATTGTTACTGCTAAAGTAGTTATCAGATGAATTTACTGGAGGAAGGGGAACTGTATAGGGATATCTTTTATCCTATGCATTGATTAACTTCTTATTTATTAATATAAACCAAAAGCAAACTGTTTTTGAAAAGTAAAAAGCAGCACATTATACTGTACCAAGCATTAATTGTGGGTTTGTCTAGAAAAACCCATAAAATGTATGGTCGTGTATCTCAAATCCAGGTGGAACACATTATTAATGATATTATTGATAGTAGTGACATTTCAGAATATAACCCACAGGGAATAAAAAGATGACCTGATTTTTGTCATAACTGGAAGACATCTGTGTCAGCAAAGTTGGACCTAATGCTTAAGCAGATGTGCAAATGCACACAAACAGCTTGTTTAGCTGTTGTAAAGTGTTGCCAGCAAAAAAACGACTCAAGCAGAAACAAACACGAACCTACTGGTACAATGCCTAATGTCAGGTGTGCACTAAATAGGTATAGGTACAGGTATAAATAGGTAGCGAACAGCACTGAACTGTGGAACTATTCGCAGTTCCCGAATAATTTTGGTATTGTTGAATATAATCAAATCATTACAGCAATGCTCCAAAATCTAGACAGTTACTCCAACAAAAGCAGGATGAACCAATGAATGAGCAGGTGTCCCAACATTTTTGTCCATACAGTGCACATGAGAAAGCATATAATCTAGTGTTCCATTTCCTGTTTTTCTTTGTTGTAAATATGAATATGGGTAATAAAACACACTGAGAGGAGAGAAAGAGGGAGAGAGGGAGGGGAGAGAGAGAGAGAGAGAGAGAGAGAGAGAGAGAGAGAGAGAGAAACCTCCTTGACCTCAGAGTGGCACTATTCTTCAGTCTCCTGGGGACGGCTGGACACAGGCTGCCTGCATAGTTACACAGCAGGAGGGCAAAATGGCTTTTGCTGTAGCTTAGAGAGGAAGACACACACACACACACACACACACACACCACAGAGAGAGAGAGAGAGAGAGAGAGAGAGAGAGAGAGAGAGAGAGAGAGAGCGCAGAGAAACATACCATACAGGAGCAATTTGTAGTTCTATAATTAGACTGCTGTCCATTTGTTTCTCTACATACCTTGTTAGCCATCTTTCACCCTGTTCTTCGATGTTCAGGACCCCACAGGTCCACCACAGAGCAGTATTATTTGGTTGATGGCTCATTCTTACCACTGCAGTGACACTGACATGGTAGTGGTGTGTGGCATTCCTGTGTCTGATTCACTCATACCAGTGCAACACACATTAATACACCGCAAGCATGTCAGTGTCACTGCAATGCTGAGAATGACTCACCACCCCCATAGTACCTGCTCTGTGGTGATCCTGTGGGGTCCTGACATTTGAAGAACAGGGTGACAGAAGGCTAACAAGGTATGTAGAGAAACAGATGTACAGAAGTCTAATTATAAAACTACAAAGTGCTCCTGTTTAGTAAGTGAAGTTGAAAAAAATGAACACTGAGTGTATGAATGAGGAGGTGGTCATAATGTTGTGATTGTAAACCAGTAAAACAAATCAATTTCAGACAGTCATTGTGCTGTGGTGTGATCTCTTGATTAACAACATGCTGCTGAATAAGATATGTATCCTACTGGTCAAAAGTTTGAGAACCCATATTGTTTTCTGTTTTGTGTGACACTTACACGGTGGTGGGGTGTTAGTGTTGCACTGATATGAGTGGGTCAGACACAGCAGTGCCGCTGGAGTGTTCAAACCTCAAAGTGTCACTGCTGAACTAAGATTAGTCCACCAACCAGAAATATCTAACCAACAGTGTCCTGTGGGCAGCATCCTGTGACCACTGATGAAGGATTAGAGGATGACCAACACAAACTGTGCAGAAACAAATGAGCTTCTGTATGACTTTACATCTACTAGGTAAACCAACTAGGTATGAGTGTCTAATAGAGTAGACACAGTGAGTAAACACAGTATTTAAACACTCCAGCAGCACTGCTGTGCCTGATCCACTCGTACCAGCAAAACACACAAACACACCACCACCACGTTAGTGTCAATACAGTTCTGAGAATGACCTACGAACCACCTGCTCTCTGGTGTTCCTGTGGGGTCCAGAGCATTGAAGAAATGTGAAACGATGATAACAAAGTAGATGCAGAGAAACAGACGGACTACAAAGTGCTCCTGTATGGAAAGAGGAGCTAATAAAATGCAATTTGAATGTAGAAACAAGAAGGTAGTTATGCTATATGTTTTCAATTAAGTATTCATTGGAGTACCTTAACCTTAACCTTGACCAGTAGAAAAAAAAATCAATTAAGTAACTAAATGCCATTAAACATTAAAATGTCCACATTTTCTAATCAATGTCAAAAAGAGTTTATTCACTTTAGAGTATTTCTGTTGGTCCATTTGTCATGACTTTTAATTGGATGTTCAGAACTGCCAGATTCACTTTATGTAAAAAATTGTTCGTTGCAAAAATGGAAATGGAAATTTTTGCATGACAGTGCAGATACACAAACCCTCAGACATCTGTGTCAGTTGTTGGCACACTGTCCCTCTGACAGGTACCTGCTGGGCTGTGTTTTGTGGAGCTTATGGGCTTTTCTGCAATTGATTAAAGATCCTGTGCTGATTTCTACCCGAGTCATGCTTAAAAGCCTATTTAAAGCAGCTCCGCTACCTCATTAAACGCGCCACACGACACACACATTAAAGGTAATGTCTCTGCCACTTTATCTCTCATTGTTTTATTTTGCTCTCTCGATCTAATGAAGGCGGCAGAATTATGTCGTTTTAAAACCGTCTGCTTTATTATTCTATTTGTTTATCTATTTCTTATTTCCGCGTCTCTCCCGCTCTCGTCCGTCATTCTCTGGTACTTTAATTTTATTGGGCGCTCGACAGCGGGACTGTTGATTGCTGCCCATTTTCAGATTAGGAGATTAAGTTATTCATCACTCAAGAAACTCCCTGCTGCGACAATGCTATCAGCACACGGCCAAATCAAAACATCTCTGCCAGCCATTCCAAAATAATTGAATGCACAATAATTTCCCTATTAATACATTTCTCATATTACAGATTATGCATGGAACATCCACATTATCTGTAGCATTTATTTTTTATTTTTTTCACTTAATGTCTTGTTCGTCGCTACTAAATTTAATAGACAGAGTTGAATCGCCTGTACTAGATGAAGGGACGGGTTACAGATTACCTCTCCAGCTTTATTTATTCATTTTTTTCACCTACTTTCTCACCACCCTCCTCCCCCCAACACACCCATATGGAGTATGCAGCAGAAAATTAAAGAAAATCGATCACTGTACAGCAGGGTGGCAATGACTGTCTCTGATGGTTGCTAGGCACACAGTAACTCAGCTGCTCACTGCTGTCTGTTTGAGGAGTTGTTTTGTCATTTTTCTTGGATAAGCCTCACATTTATTTTATTTTCACCTGCTTATGTTATCGAGGGTTAATTATACTGGTCTGAAATGATTTGGCATATTTTCTCCCCTGTGATACTTACCCCCGTAGTGGAAGGCGAAGTGTCATATCACACACACACACACACACACACATACACACACACACACACACACACACACACACACTCACACACACACACACACACACACACACACGCATGCACACACACAGACACACACACACGCAAAATGCAAGAAAAGAACTGTGTGATTACACTCAAATTCGTCATGGGGTTTGCATTGCACTGAACACATATCTGCATAACTGAATATACACTATAATATACATACAGGTAGGTAAGTACATTTGCATGTATGTATACGCATGCACAGGGGACAAATATAGTATTATGACCAAAAACATCCTGCCAAAACCTCTTCTGAATCCGATTAGCCGATGCGTCATCGTCGCCTTGCCTTGCATGTTAGTGGTGCTGTGTGCTGTACTAAGAATAGTACACTCATCTGGAGCAGGGCAGGAAGGATCTCAGAGTGCTACTGCTACTGTAGCAGAGAATAATGTACCAACTACAGCACCACTTCAGAGCTCAGTCAGTCCCTGCTGCCAATATTGAGGCCACGTTAAGCACGTTTAAAAGCATGTCCACGGTGAAGGCTCCGATTGTAGCCACTGACGCTGCATTGAGTCTCCGGCAGGTGGAAACGCTGTGAAGGCCATAGCCTTCCTTAATGCCATACAGTGAACGAACAAAAAGGAGGCAAAAATCAATAGAGAGAGCATGTCTCATGGTTATGAAGCTCCGCACAGGCTAATTATCCACTGCTCAGGAGCGTCTTTCTGAAGAGAGATAAGTTTGACACCGGAACAAAGTGAACACACTCTCCAATAAAGTGAGGGGAATATGAATGTGGCTGACAATCACACAGACATGGAGCACCCCTACACCCTCCCTGCACCACACATAGCACATGATTTAATGGTACATGAAACCTGGAATGAGGTTCTGGGATTTTTCTCCCCTCTCTTGAATAAATGAGGTGCCATTAATACACAAAACATTTGTCAGTTTAAGAATAACCAGGATTTAAATTTCTTGGTTTACTCAACAAACCATAATTGCCTTTGCTCTAAGCAAATAAATGCATTTCAACATAAGTCATCATTATTTCATAAGAAAAGTCATTAGTGTTATGGATACAATTGTAACATTTCAAGTTAATTTAAGCTTGTTTAGAAGGCAACAGGCAGAAAAAAAATCAAATAAGAGAACTCTGTATGAAATAAAGGCATGTTTACAGTGCTAATTCTGCATGTTTTTAGTTATTATTGCAATAACTAACATCTAGTTTCTCAATGGGAAGGAGAGAGAGAGAGAGAGAGAGAGAGAGAGGGTGTTTGTGTGTGTGTGCCAATGCCTACCCTGCTCTCTGCTAAAAGGAACATGCGTTCTCCCTGCTAAGATGACACTCCAAATACATTATAAGCATTAATGAAAAAGTTAATGGGCCATTTTCTTACATATCAATTTACATTTTACAATTTGGGTAGACAAATGATGTCTGCTGTTGTAGACCCATAATGTTTTGCTCAAGGAAACAGTTCTAATGTGTTTTATGGACATCAAATGTTGTGAATAATGATGCATCCATAGCATGCAAATCAGATGACAGTGGGCTGATCAGCAGTGCTTGCATAAGAAGAGCTTCAGATACTGTTGCACTGCAGCTAGACTACATGAGGAGTTGCACTTAGAACACACACACACAGACATTCACACACACACAGACATTCACACACACACACACACACACACACATACACACACGCACACACACACAAAACAAATATAAACACAGGACACTAATTTGAACTATGGGTGGGCCAAATCATAAGTTATCTCTATGGTACCACTTTCCAGCACAAATTTAAGAATATGCAATGATGATGGTATATTGGAATTGGTATCAATAGATATATACATACAGTATTTGTTTTTAGCTGTTATCTGTTATGTACTCACTGAACTCCAGAAGAGCAATTAATTTTACTGCACTTCCAATCCAGATGACTTTAGTTTGAATGTTTATATATTTATATTTATATATTGCCACCATTCAAGTCAGTTCATAACATTTCCGAAAGTTGTACAACTGAAAACAGGAAGTGGTTTCAGTAAAATTAAAGTACAACAAACGGTTCTTTGAATGTCATGTTTTGGTTCTATATGGAACCACTTAATGGAGATGTGTTGTGTGAAGAAACCTCACGTGACGTAATGGATCATTGCCCTCACATATTTCTATTATACACATGGTTCTTTTTGAAACCCAAAGTGGTTATTCTATGGCATTACTCAAAGAACCATTCCATATTCTATATCATCACTGTCATGTAAAAAACCTTGCATCTCAATGTTTGATCTTTGTCTCTCCTAGAGATGAGTCAGTGCTTGAATACCACAGTCTATTAAAGTATTACTGCTGACCACTTGAATCTTTTCATGACACAATTTACCAGTCCTCTAATGGCTACTTCCAGCATAATGCCCCATGTCACAAACTGGTTTCACAGACATAAGTTCAGTGTTCTTTAGTAGCCTTCTCAGTCACAGGCTCTGAATCGAATAGAACACTTTTATGACTTGGGACAACAAGAGATTCACAGCATGAAACATGGGTCAGAATGCCCAAGCAATGTTTTCAACATGTGTGGAATCCATGCCATGAACAACTGAGGCTGTTTAGAGAGTAAGAGAAACATAATATCCATCAAATACGGGACATCAAGTTAATAAAGAGTAAAAATGGGGTTCCCTTTTTAGGGCTATGCAGAGGGAACCTTTTATAAAACAGGAAGAGCCTTTCATTCATTCATTATGCTAGAAATGCTGCATTAGGAGTTCACTTGCAGGAGTCCCACCTGTACTCATGAGTTCTCATTATCAAAGCTTGTAGACCGTTCATGTCAAATGTATTCACTGATCCAACCCCAGGCAGTGCTTGAACAAGTTGGATGGAAGCAGCTTGCTCTGTGATTAGCGTGTGATGCTTCGCACATATGCTTGTGTGCAGTCATTAAATGCAGCGTGGCAGTATGGGGACCTACATGCTCCCCAAGTGCCGCAGCTAGCCTCTAACCTGCCTGCTAGCCACTAACATGCATGTGTTTCGCTGCATTCCAGCACACTGGCTCCCCTCTCAACTTCATAGAAAATAATCATTTTCACCACGGGGCGTCTTTCTCCATGCACATCTCCTGCGTGCTGCTGGTGGCATATCCGCAAGGCCACAGCAGTCTCTGGAGCCCCACCTTTTTTCAAAAGCACAGGGTTATGGGTGTGAATATATGTTCCAGTGCCATCTGTATGTGAGGTGAGAACATTTGGAGGAAGGAGCCAATCATACACCTACACACACCTGAGGAAGGAGTCGTCATCGCAGCCTATTGTTTCAGAATACAGTTCTGTATGTGTGAGGTGCATGGGAAAGCTCACACCTTTTAAACACACAGAAACACACATGCACACATATGGGCACACACACACACACACACAAATATGGGCAGCTCAATACTATGCAATAAGCAGATTTCAAGGTCAGATAAAAAAGTAACAAGTGTGTGTGTGTGTGTGTGTGTGTGTGTGTGTAAAAAATACTAATAATCTTACATGAAGATTGCACTCAATTCCATCTCTAAGTATGGCTGTGATATTCTCCAGTGTAAGAGAGCGTCTGACTCACAAGCATACATATATTCAGCATTTTATGTACACAAGTGCAAATGAAAAGTCACCCACAGTTTCACTCTCTCTCGCCTCTTCTTTCTCTGCTCTCTCATTATTCCACTCCCTCTCCCCGTCTCTTCTCATCTCTCGCGCTCTAACAGCAGCAGTCCAAAGCAATGGCCAATAACGCAGCACGCTGTAACAGATACCTGCAATGCTAATATCATTAATCAATACCAATGGAATTGTGTGGAGGGACGTGGCAAAATGAAGGTCCCAGCGGTACCAATCTTGCTCCCTTTAAACCTCATTTGCAAGCCCAAGATGGCCGCTCTAATGACTGGCAGCAAAGTTTTTCCAACAAATTTCATGGGGCATGATCCAAAGATAATAGGTTTTCAGCCCAATGACAATCCAATTACAATGCCAATCAAAGCTGACTCCATGCAGGCTAATTATCAGCTTCAACCGCGAGTTCAAATTCAAGCACACCACTTTTTTCTTTTTTTCTTTTTTTTTTTTTTTTGAATAAGAACTTGGTTGGAAACAAGGTAGGTTTGTGCTCCCTGATCTGCAGCTATGGAGGCCTAGATTATACTTTCTAAGCTGTTTCTGGGATAGAGTGGCTGTCTCCAGTCATGATTTGCTGAACAGAATCAAGCATGTATAGCACACACTGCAACTGTCTGTAGCATTATTGTTACTGTTATGTGTTAAATTGACTCTAATTCAACCACACTGTAACTTTCTTTACATTTCACACACTGGTTGCATGCTGTTGCTTGTCCCTTTTTTCAAACACTAGACCCAGAAAAAATGCTGCTTTAAAAATTTTGGAGTGAGTAATGCTTCTTCCTGTTCTCAGTTTATAGCGAGTGATACTAATGCACATATTTAAGTGAATGGGTGATCAAAATAAACAGCCATGCTGTGAAAATAAGCATTACATTAGGTCCGCTCTGCATTTCATTTGACTAGTGGTTTAAAAAAAAAAATGCCACAAGTACAGCCACAAGCAACTGCACTCATCCGGAACATGGGCTTATTAATGAATCACCAAATCGCTTCTAAATATCAGTTAAACCCAAACATCAAACTGTTACCAAATACGGTGGATTTCAGTATTTATTCGCTGAGAATGTCATGCTGCTGGCTGATAATTCAACCTATATTGAGTCAGTAATCACAACAATGTGCCTCCGCACAGGGCTCAGAATGGGCCAACGAATCATAAAATATTTGAATAGGTTTCTTGCTACATCAACTTAACTTTTTGTATTCATTATAATTTTGGTGTAGATTATAGTAGGTATATGCTTTTGTAAAGATAATTAAATAAATGAATAAAAAAATAACTTGTAATAAGGACATAGTGGTAAATAATGGTAAAACTATCAAAACAGCCATCTATAATTTTAGATTTAAGAGGGTTAACATGCCTAGTAAAGCCTCTGCATTCAAAAACAAGCAAAAAATAAGACTATAAAAATTTTTTTAATTATGATATTATTTGTCTTCTTTTCCACATTACACAGAGCTGAAGATCATCACAGTCAGATAAGACATCCCAATACTGAGAAAGCTTTACAACAAAACATTACACATTATTTAGTGTATAATTCACTGCATATTACTGGTATGTTGTAATTTTTTTCCACTCAGAAATGTTTGCGAATATCTGAACATACACACATTAATAATGAGAGCAAGACCATCTCATCCAGCCTTGTGAATACACTACACACTACACACAAGGGTGCACTTCAACTACAAGAAGGTACAAATGGAACAAACATGGGCCTTTTCCACCAGAATAACTCAGATTATTGAATTGCTTCCATTTGGGCTTATAAGAAACTTGGTGTTTTTTAGCAAACAATCCCGCATTTACATCAGTTTCAGTGGAATCGAGAATACATCAGCCACAGAGAGTGTTGCCCAGCATCAGTAAATGGAAGATGGCAGAGCATATGGACTACCTGTGAGCGTTTGTCTGTTAGAGAGATTTGTTTCATTTCAAAACAAATATGAATATATCATGAACATTTCTCCTTGCACCTGTACAACTAGACACACCCATCACAGTAATATTATGTTCTTGCTGCGAATGAACTTATTTTTTATGTTGGTGGAAATGTGGCGAACAGTTCAAAATGATGTTCGCAAACTGGAACAGAATCTGTTCCATGTTGGTGAAAAAGGACTAATCGTGGTTCAAAGTGGGGCTAGGTGATAGGGACAAAACATCCTATACCGATATATTTTAGCTGAAGGTCAATACATACGATACGATACAAACTATGATGTGACAAATGCAATGTGAAAATCCCTGTGAAGTGCTTCTTCCTTCTTTGTTTATACTATAATTAACATACTGAAATTTGATCTTTATTTCTTCTTTATACACACCAAGTCTTATGCTCCCTCTATAGTGTGTATGTGCGAGTGTGAATGGGGAACAGAGTAGAGGAGGCGCTGAGAGCAGGGGCGGAGCAGAGTGAAAGAGGATGACTGGAACACAATGTTAGTTAAAAATTTCAAAACATGAATGATATCGTCTCAGCGCATATCTTGCTCTGTTTAATCCTGATATCGATATGAATATCGATATAGAGTCCATCCCTAAATCAAAGCACAAGGTTCACATACGACAACATTTCTATTTTAAAAATTAAAACAGACACAATTTATGCCTGTAAAAATTATATCCATCATTTCATATTTTCATGAACTGACCAAAAAATGGTGCAAGTATTTTCTGTGTGTGTCGTATACCTTTGAGGGGATGCAGTGAGGACACGAAGGTTCATCGATATTAAGCCTCACTACTTTTATATCCAGCAGAAAAACCTGCAAACCACACAGTGCACACACACACACACACACACACACACACACACACACACACACACATACATTCAAACAAACAAAAACTGCATCAATAACACAAATGATTAAACATTCATGGCCTTTTGTAGAGAACATCTGCTCTATATAAGAGTGTAGCCTCAGGGATTGGGTGAAAGGAATCAGGAGGATTTCTCCCACAGAACCTCAAGAAAGCAATAAGATGGCACTGAGACTGTGGAAGACTTGCACGAGGGAGAAAACACAAGCAAACACACCCTACAAAACATGAATCTCATATGCTTGGCTCTCATCCAAACAGACAATACACGCCTGTAGGTTAGCACCTGTGCATTGTCCATTTCTTTCAGCTGTAGACCGTTTCTCAAGAAAAACAAAAATAAAGCAACATATAAAACAGTACTTCAATGCATTAGATAATAAGATGTAGGCACATTTAGCCATAGCACTTCAAGCCAAAGTATTACACGGAAAAATTTGTCAAAACACTTGTAAAGTGACTATAGCATCATTTTACTGCCTCCACCAGCCCGTGGCCTGTTAGTGTGAAGTGAGCAGGACATATCAACAGTATCTCGACACACATTATGATAAGGAACCACTTTGTTTTTAGTTTTTCATTTTTAAGCAGATCTTGCATAAGTATGTCCCATTGATTACTTCGCCTGACTGTAGTGCCAAGCCCAGCTGAAAAGTGATTATCTTTGATTATCTCCGAGTTTGCGGTTTGATAAATTTGTAGGGATGTGAGGCGAGTTGGAGTGAGCGCCTCTCTGCCTCTCTTCAGACTAAGCTATCGCTGTGCGTTCTACTCTGCACAAACTCTGCACATCTGAAGAGATTAATGATACATTTTCCATGGAGATAACATCTGTCTCAACTGCTCCTGGAATATTAAGCTTAATAAATATATTTATGAGCCCCACTCTCTATAGCTCTAATGCAATCAGCCGTGCTGCTCAAGCTGGCCCAAGACACTGGAAACACATTGACTTATTTTGTAGCGAATTAGTCCGACCCCTAATCGCTGAACCCCGCTGCCATTTTTGAAATATGACTCTACGACACCCGTCTCCTGCACAGCTACACTGACATGAATAAAATCAATTCATAAAATTACCGGTGTCCGTGTTTCATTAACACCACATAAAACTGCTTTTTATGTTTATTAATACACCAACATAACCTATAAATAAACTGCTTATAAGCAGGCATGCATCGATATTGGACATGTCCCGAAATGATAAAGGGATACATCAGCAATGCGTCAAAACTGACAATAGATCATAATAATGCCTGGTCAATAGCAACAAATTGCACAATCATACTTAGTCTCAGGTTGTGAGTGAATGGAAAGCAAACCCATTCAATACACTCCTCCTACACCTAACATCTCTCTGTACTACTGTATTATATCATAACCCACTACAGAAACACTGGAAGGCTGTCCTTTTAATCCTAAACAAGCTACTTTCAACTATCCCCTTTTCTACCTCACTACACAAAACACACACACACACACACACACACACACACACACACACACACACACACACACACACACACACACACACACACACACAAACACTTTTGTCCCAATGCCAAGATATAGAAAATTACCTTCTCCTTGTACAACCTAACTTAGAAGATTATTAATGGACAATTAATTCTTATACAGTGTAAATAACTGTCAGATTTACACACACACACACACACACACACACACACATCCCACCCCACCCCACCCCATCTCCACACACACACTTTCAGAAGGTTACCAGGAACGATTGAACATTTAGACTGATATGGGCATTTAGCTAATATTTATTGAGCTACACATACAGAAGTAGTGTCTCTCAGTATAGCATCAGATGTAATGCAACATGCCAGACATCTAAGAATGGGGTTGGAGAAGTTCCTAATGGTGTCCTGTGATAATCCAAACCAGTTTGCATATTCACACTCAGTTCTTGCAGAGTTTGTGGTGGGCTGGAGTGTTAATAATGCATCCAACTGCATCCAACACATTTTCAATCAAGGATAGATCTGCTGATGTGACTGGCCATTGCATGGTACCTTTGTGTTCAAGTTCTTCAGATAGAAACAATGCAGACAAGCATTGTCTTGTTGGAATAGCGTACCTGAGTGTGAGTTATGGAAAAAGTAAGGCCATTGATTGCAGGACCTCATTAACATAATGTTTGGCTGTCAAAGTGCCTGTAATGAAGACTAAAGATGATCATATGAAATTGCATTGTACAACATGACACCATGCCTTTTGGATGTATGACCTGTGACAACAAACTGTTGATCTTGGGGCTGAACACCATGCCTCCACACACAGATTCATTGGCTATCTCCACCAAGACAAAAGTGTGATTCCATGACAATCTGGAACAATACCATTGCAGGTTGATTCTTTCTGTGTGGAGCCATTGTTTTTGATGATGAGAGTACATATATAGTATTTGAAGTGGTGATGATGTATTCGTTTTACTGCACTTGTAAGCCTACAGTTAAGATCTCTCCTTATGCCTAAAAAAATAAGTTCAATAATATGTCCTACAAGTATGTACAGTATTATATACTGCCTGATAAACAACATGTCTCATGTATTTTACTATAGAGTAAACCTATCTTACACAATACCTACAAATATGCTCTGCCATACCTGTTTTACCAAAAAGAAATAAAATTATCAAAAGGGAATAAAATGAAGTATTGAGTGATTTACTAGAAATTGTAGGTTACCAATGATTCATTACGGAGATTTTATCCCATTAATGTACACACACACACACACACACACACACACACACACACACACACACACACACACACACACACACACACACACAACTGAAATAGACCCAAACAACACAGTAGCCAGAGGCCATGGAAGACATGGGATGCTACAAAAGGACAAACTCTCACCCACAAGGACAGGAAGTGAAATATGTGATAACCTCGATATCAGCGGGTCTATACTGCTAAAGTTCAGCACTGCTATGTGATCACACCGCTTAACACACTGTTTTCTAAATATTAGTCTAATCTGAAATCTGTGGTGTGGCTGCCACTGGCGAGGGGGGAGTAAAGAGCTAGATAAGCCAGGGGGGTAAGCTAACAGAAATTAATAACCCTGATGGAGATCTGTCTTTTTAGCATAATTTTACAGGGAAAAGCCGCCTGACCATCCAATGATGCTCTTTATCTTGATTATTTTGAACAATGTGAAATAACGATTTTGTTTACTACTTAACCTTTAGCAGGCAGCTGCAGCGCCCAGCCTGCCACCACACTCAGCTGTGTGTAAGTACCCAGGGTGCATGGTGCTAGTGGATTATTCTACATGGAACCTCTCCCTTTCTCTCTCCCCCACTTCTGTCATTCACACACACAGCAGCATTGCATGTTCCTCAATATCTTATTCTTCTAACAGAATCCAAGATGGTTATGTGTGCTGATTAAATCCTTAATATCTAATCCTTAATATCTATCTATCTATCTATCTATCTATCTATCTATCTATCTATCTATCTATCTATCTATCTTTTGTCTGTCTGTGTGTCTGTCTCTCTGTCTACCTACCTCTTCACAACTTTCCAGTGTGGCAGATGATATAGGAGTGTGAAATCAAGAACCACCAGACCACAGAACAGTTTCTTCCCCAAGGCCATTGGGGCTCTGAACCTCACACACCCGAAGGTCCTCCGTCCAAGCACCATTTCCTCCTGTGACACAAGAACCAAAGAACCCAACAAGTTTTAGTGCACACTTATTCCTGTCCTCAGAAGACAAAATAACCATCAAATATTACTGAGAGTACAATTTGCACAATTCACCAGTGATTTCAAATATGTCACTAGTATAATAAGCAGACTGATATATATATACATATATATTACAGTTACAATTACAGCCCTTTTTCTGTCTTACAATAAAAAAAAAAACAAAATGACTAATCACAAACATGGAATATACAAATACGTAAATAAATTCAATGTATAATTGCCTGAAAATTGGTATTATTATTATTATTATTATTATTATTATTATTATTATTATTATTATTATTACAATAATAATACAAAATGTTGAACTAAGAAGAAACTAAAATGTTTCTTTGATGTTTATATACAAAGAAAAACATCAAAATGACACTTTCCTGAAACATTAAATATGCAGACAGAATAGATTCTCACACACACACACACACACACACACACACACACACACACACACACACACACACACACAAAGCTGTAAAATGCTTCATCAGAGGCATTTGCACCTTGCTAGTGGGCAAGTGAGATAGGCGAGGAGATGCAGGGATGTTAACTGCTATGGTAACCAACCCCTGGGGACTCTGCATTCTGATCAGCTCACCTCGCAACATCTGCCTCTTAAATGTTCAAGCACAAAAATATGAATAAATAAAGGAAGAAATTAAAACAAGAGAGCTAATGATGCCTGCAGATTTCTACCCTTCCCCATCAGAGCGGTGGAGAGAGCTGGAACACACACACACACACACACACACACACACACACACACACACACACACACACACACACACACACACACACACACACACACAGGCAATACGTACTATACAAAACCTGCCTATATGAAACCTAATTGAATCCTGATTGCTGATTAAGTAGACTTTCTTTCTGTCAAATTCAGTGCCACTTCCTTCCTGCTCTGGCACACCAGGCTCAAATTGGCAGTAGGGCTGGCAGTGCACGGGAGAGCTAGAGGTCGAGAAGAGGCCATTATCTGAAAGTTAATGACCACCATAAATAGGAGGGCATTACCTTTGCAGATTTCCACATTGAAAATAATGGCCCCCTTTTCCATGAACTACACTTAGCTTTGCATTTTATGCTGGGGCCATCATTATTGACTTTTAAGGTGCAATAGTCTGGGGTCCATTATGAAGGCAGTGGATCCAGCCTCTCTCAACCACATCTCTGTGGGCTAGATGGAAGCTGAGTGGACAGCATCTCCACAAAAGTATTAAAAGTATCTCAAATCTATGTGCTCTACTGTATAAAATATCTGTACATTCCCCTTAAAAAATAACAAACTTTTATGGTTTCAATTCAATCAATATCAATCAGTTTGTTTCACATCCAAACGAAATGTTAAAATGTTTAACACATTAAAAAGAGAAACAAGAACAGCTAGCTAACATCCCTCACCCCACCACCTGAATCCAATGCTGAATCCAATCCACCTGAATGATTTATTCTAATGGCACAGTTTATCCACTTAGCCTTAATGATGGATGATGGCTAAAAGAAACAATTCAAAATAAGCTTTCATCTTCTTAGAGCTACTTCCAAAGCTTGGTCATATGACTAGGATCCACTTTTATCCTGAACCACATTGGTTTATGTTGCAGCTCCCATCAGTGGCCTTATGTTTATCATTCACAAACTATACACTAAAAGCTCTTGCTTTCCAAATTGACACTAATTAACGGAGTAATAGTATGTTCATAAATTAGGCTTTAATTAGCAGAACAAGCCATTATTCCACTGAAAGACTCTTCTCTCTGATTAAGTGATCTCTTTTAGTAATTCAGATCAACTTCTCTGTGGCAATCAACAACTCCTCCCCCCACACACTGAGCAGCTCAATGGAAGTGCAAGAAGTCATCATTGTAAAATCATTACTTCAGTACTGAAGTTCAAATACTGAGCATTTCAAAAGATAGTTTTTTTTGTTCACTGAAGGGTGGGGCTTTCAGTCATGGCTTTACAAAACGAGCAAAAAGGAGGAAAAAAGGAAAAACTTTCTTCACTGAAAGTTGGGGCAGAACACAGTATACAGTTTGACCCAAGCTATTGTCTATTGTCCAGTAAAAACAATGCACATTCATCTGAAGTCTAAATGAGGCCAGGTTTCCCTGAGTAGAACAGATGAACTAAGGACGGAAGCATTCAGGTGGAAATGACCCAAAATGTCAATTAGCAAATTATCATTGCCTTTAAAGAGAATGGGATCTTTTCTTTTCTCTTTTTTTCTTTTCTTTTTTTTTTTTTAACTGTCTGACAGCTCTCTCCCCAAAGACCATTACAGAGTGATTTTTGAGGTACTATATTCATGTGGGGTTTCAGTAATTGGATTAAATTGGTTCCAGAATGTAGCAATTTATATTATAATATCCCATTACTTCTAATACTGTTCTTAATTAATTAGGCCTCTTTTTGCCTGATGTGTAAGTTAGCGGCCACAAGAAACCTGGTTCAGTTTGTGCTGCTCTTTGTCTCGCTCCTGTCATTCTCTTACAGACCTCTTTCTCTACCTCTCCCTCTCTCGCACTCTCTCTCTCCAGCCAAATCACTGTCATCATGTAAAGCCTGCAGGTTTCACTGGAAGCAGACACAGGAAGGAGATAGGGACAATGACCAGTGCATACAAAGCATTTGTCCGCAGGTATGTCCAGTAAAGCTGCGACAAGAATGTGATACTAAACACCAACCACTAAAGATGTCTGGCATCCCACTGTTAACTAATAATACTGGTAACTAATAAGTGACATGAGTGAGGCCAACTGGAGCAAAGATCAAGCTTAGCACCTGCCTTTCATTCTTTCTCTTCACTTTATCTCCATATTTGGTTTTAATATATGAAAGTCATTCTCACAAATGAATATTTTCACACAATTTCCATATGCAAATATGTTTTAATTAAGTAAATTAAATAATTTCTATTCTCCTTTGCAACGCCTGCAGGCTGTGTGGGTGGTGAAAGTGAGGAACGTTTGTGTGTGTGTGTGTGTGTGTGTGTGTGTGTGTGTGTGTGTGTGTGTGTGTGTGTGTGTGTGTGTGTGTTCGTGCGCGCACTGGCAGAGCACAGACACACTAGCACACCCTGCTTGATTAAAATGTGGTATGATGATGAGGTGAAACAGAAAGAGGTAAAGAGCAAAGGAGCAGGTGATGGAGAGATACATGACAAGGATAAGGATGAATAGCACTAGACTTAGTAGAGCGAGTAATAAAAAACACAGAATACATGCCTACACAAAAGTGAAACAGAAAGGTCAAATGCCTATACACACATGCATAAAGAGATAGCCCTAAATACATATTCAGAGGAAGTGCACACATCAGCTGCTCCTCACTTTGCATTCCTACCATAATGGGCAACAACATCCAAACAAGGCAATATAATGCAGATTAACAAATAAATAAAATAATAATAAAATGCTGAAGGAAAGGTATATAATTATGCACAGTCCCTTGGTGAATAATTACCCACTGTCGTTCACCTTAGAGCTATCTAACAAGCTGTCACTTCAAACACACACTCAGTACTTCATATGCTTAGGTGTTCTGCTGTATAGTTATTATTATATTCATATGACTGTTAAGATGACACACCAACAAAGGCATGCTGAGTAGCACTTGTGCAAGTTGTCTCGTAATGCAACACACTCACAAATGGACACATGCAGATGTACTATCAGCAAGCGTGAATGACAGTTAGCAAAAGACACAGCCACACACCCATTCACAGAACGAACATCCACCCACCCACCCACACACACACACACACACACACACACACACACAAAATGTGTCTCAACATTTAGGATGAAAATAAATATAGAGAATCTCAAAACAACATTCTAATCTCTCATTAAGGCCATTAAGAAAGACATCACAATATGCTGTGCATTAATAATATTTATGCCTCCTATAATTTTCCTTGATTTCTGTAGATAACACCCTGGTAATATAACATAATATAATACTGTTAAACTACCCAAGGATAAATGAGAAATAATCACAAGAAGTGATTATATCATGGATATTGTGTGTCAGGGACTCAATCTTCCTGCTAAGTTTAATATACTGATTACAAGAACAGCTGTGTCTATGGGACTCGATTGTATTACATATATTTTATATGCAAAACACTGTTTACAAGACACAGAAAGAGTGAGGTCAGTTTTCTGGAGCGTGTGCATGTGCATGTGTATATGTATCTAAGGGGGTCTGCCAGGATCTAGGTTTCTGTTACCACAAGGTGGCATCTTCCTTCCTGGAGGAAGCTTCTGTTTTATCATCTAAGGATACCCATCTTACAGGGCCTGTGCGTGTGTGTTTGTGCTTTTGTGTATTGTATCCATAAGGAACTAACTCCTCGTGCTTACGGTGTACATTTAATCAGCATTGTAATTTGTGCTATACTATAATAATAGACTATGACCTGCAACCTCCTACGTTATGTACTATTATTACTATTTAAACACAGGGAAAGCATGTGTAAAAGCATATGTAAATGTGGACATGCAGGTTAGCATCTGTTTAAAGGTTTAAACACAGAGACACAGTATCAAAGAGTGTGATTAATGATTAAGTCAAGAAATATTTAAAAAAAGAGAGAAATAAATAAATAAATAAAAAAGAAAGAAGCAGGACGAGAAACTGCTGCCCATCTGAGGTCTGTCTGCATGACTAATTTCTACCTGGTTGTTTTGCATCCACATCTGATGGATATTGTGTACGGCTCTTCTGCTATTTCAAGTGCTGACAGATACAAGGTGCATGACAACCACTAGAGAGGAGAAAGGAGAGAGAGAGAGAGAGAGAGAGAGAGAGAGAGAGAGAGAGAGAGAGAGAGAGAGAGAAATACACAAAACACAATGTTGTAATTATAGATATAAAGAAATGTGAAAAAGTTAAGACACCCCATGAACAACTTTCTCTTTTTGTTGACATACGTATTTGAACATATGGAGGTTTGATCATCAACTAATCAATGGCCAGTAGACCAGAGTCAGGGGACCCGAGCCTGCGAGACGGACCATAGGGCATGAGGATATGAAGACAGATATGTTGGAGCAAGTCCATGCAGAGCCTTAAAAATCAGGAGTAAGATTTTGAAATAGATGCGATCAGAGACACAGTGTAGTTGGTGGAGTTTGGGAGTGATATGAGCAGATTTCTTGGTGTGACCTAAGACCTAAGATATACTGCAGGTGGTGTAAAGTTTTGGATGGTACAGTGAACTGCAATAATAAAGCTGAAAACTAATGAAGGCATGAACCAGGATTTCAGCATCTTTAGTGGAAAGGAGAGGATGGAATCTGGCAATATTTCGTAGATGAAATAATGCAGAATTTGTAAGAGATTTGATATGGTCTGCAAAGCAAAGACTTGAGTCCAACGGAACACTAAGATTACGCGGAGAAGTGGAAGGACTGAGGCATCATCCATAATACAAATGGAATCTGAGTAGACAAAGGTTTTAATAGTGGTTTCACTTGTAATTTTTTTTTCTGGACAGTGGAACAGCTGATTTCTAATTCTTAAACTCCTTCCCAGACTCATCTGCATTTACAACCTCCTTTTTGAAGGCCTCAGAGAGCTCTTTGGATCTGGCCATGTGATATCCCTCACTTCAACAAGTAAGACCAAACCAAACTAATGTCAGAGGCTTAAATAAGACCTCTTTAACAATGGTCGAATCATTTGCAGCTGATTATAATTTTAGGCATTTTAGTTAGCAATATATGTGGGGGTGTCCAAATTTGTTTTTCTTTTCTGAATGCACACTCTGGTGCACAGGACAACACTGATGTGTTTCCTGTTGCCATCTGAAAGCCTTGCATTTACACAGATACTATACCATGGTCAGTTGAAGCCTGAAAATGTGTATAATGCTATTGGACGTGCTATCAACACTGCGTGCCTACTGAGTGGACGGAGTGAGAACATTCAAGCTACATCAGACAGATTATCACAGGACACCAACAGGACACCAATAGACCAAATGTTGCATTATGTCCAATCCAACACTTTGTTGACTTGTCATTAGTCCTGTTTTCATTGGAATTGTTGCTGATTTAATGATGTAATGTTTGCAATACTGGCAAATTGTACTTAGTAATGTAATACAAATAAATTGAATAGAACTGAATAGGATTGAGGAAAAAAAAATACATGGAGGGAGAAACAGAAAGGAAGAGAAAGTCAGAAACAGAAACATTGAGAGATCCACAGAAACAGGGGTAAGGAGAGCTAGAAAGGAGTAAAGAGCCAGGTAGAAAGAGAAGGGTGAGAGAAAGAGAAAAGAGAGAAAGAGAGAGAAGGGGAGAGAGAGAGACTGAGATATACTGTAGCTAGCCTGAAGACATGAACCTCAGTAGAACATGTAGAAAGAGGGTGAGTGAGAGAGAGCGGTATAAAGATAGAAAAAAGTGAGAAAGAGAGATAAAGGTTCGGGTCATGCTAGCATCACTTGCACAGTCCATTCTCCTCACCTCTTGCTCTCTCCTCACCTGTTCATTTCTTGCTGCCATTTGCCATATGGACGAGCACTTCACTCAGAGCAAACACTCTCATTTCCATCGGCAGTGGCTCATTACGAGACGTGTTCATTCTCCTACTCACGGGCTAGCTTCAGCAGCTGTAGTCTCACTAATTTCTATAGATGCAATTAAACATCTGCTTTGTGGAACTGATTCATGTGAGCAAAGCTCAGAGCAGTACAGATGAAAAGCTAGGCAACATCTACCTGTCTCTTCCTGTAGTACAGCAGCACAGAATTACAGTGACATATTTAATACAACCCTGGGATCCCATTAACCATTTAAATATCAGTGAAGGCAGTTATCTTGTGTATCACAGGGTAGATAATAACTGCATTCATGTAGCCATAACTGCAAGGACACTTCTCTGTCCTCTTATATGCCCGCCAGGAGATATGCGGAACTTGCTGACTGTAAAACATAGCAAACAGGGAAGGATGGGCAATACACCAAAAAAAAGACATGTATTTCAATCTTTCATGCTATATAATGTGAACTGCAAACTGAAACTAATAAAAAAAATAAAGTTCTTTCCAAAAATGTGAATCATTCCAAAATATGAAAAAGTGGACCATTTAATCCACTATTTGTGATGTTTATGCATCTACTTTACAGTGTTGTTTTTGTTTTTCTTTTGTTTTTGTTTTTTTGTTGTTTTTTTTAATCTCTGTCAATAAATGTCAACTTTATGCAGTTCTTCTGTGTGCTGTAAACAGTAATAATATCGATGATACACCAAGAAGCAAAATGTATATAGGTTCAGGCAATATTAATGGGTTTCCACCTTGCAGGTTAGGGTATCAAGAACAAGTGTGCAGAGGTAGGGCTTAGTGAGGACTGTTCAGGGTAAAAACCAGCCAATCAGAGGCTTTCCGGCTTCTCACCTCCTACCACTATGTATCAGAAGGTAAAAATCAAATTTCATCACCAACTGAGGTGGAGTTTTGGACACAACAGAACTGGATTTTCAAGCACTTGGTGGTGTGCAAGTCGGGTGTGGAACAGCAAAAATGTCACTTATAACCAGAAACAAATCATCAAAAATATCTTGTTTCACCCAGATAGCACAAGGACTATGAGTGTGAAAATGTTTGTAGATAAAAAATAAATATATATATATATATATATATATATATATATATATATATATATAGATGTTAGTTATTATTACTTATTACTGTGTGTAAAGGAAAGTACGAATTTACAGCTGAATATTAACTTACTTGGGCTCAAAGCCACAGGTACTGCCATAGATGTGATTTACAGCAGCTAAGATGAATGATGTTTGCCCACATCGCCCAAAGTCACCCTGAGGACGAACAGCAATATCAAGTTAAACCTCTTGGCAAAAAGAAAAAAAATAGACACATTAATGATGGTGCTTTTTTCCAACTCTTGTGCTCATTTCTAACTTTTCCTATTCAACAACTGAAGAAATCATGCTCTGTAAGCCGTATGCAATGGGCTTTTCTTTTTCCATTTCTTCTTCCCTAAAAACATCAATCATCAACATTTGAAATGCGAGAAATAAATGTACCAGAAAGAAAGAGATATATCTCTTGTAAAAGAATACTCATTACAAATACATTTACATGTAGTTTGCATTCTGCTTTCTGCTGCTCCTTACACTTACACTTGGGGAGACAGAGAGGGAGTAATATCACATTCGTTTTCCTACCGTGAAGAAGGCTACCTTGGTCAAATGGTCAACAACAAAATTATTCATTGTCATGGTGCAGAGTTTAATTTCAGTCTAGCCTTGATTATCACCATTATTATTCATCTATCACCAAAAACACAATAAACCCGTGTGAAATGATGCATGCTGGAGGTAAATACATTCCTTCTTCTGTGACTCAAAAAAACAAAACAAAATAAATAAATAAACAAAAAAAAAACTCAACTCCTCCACACACACTCTCTCTCCCTCCTTCTATCTTGTTTTTTATAAAGTCAAGGAAACAGTGAGGTGTCTTGATTATCAGATTCAATCTGGAGGCGATCATGTAAATAGGTCCACATCTCAGCAAGTTGATATGCAAAGCAGCCCTGTCCCGTGTGTCAGGATCTGTGGAACAAGGAGATTAATGGAATCCTAAAAGTGTAAATTATAGCCTTTACCCACCACGGTGTGGAGAGGAAGGCCGCCTGCCCCCAGGGAGGCTCCCCACAAAGCAATTCCAGCAGCTCCGCACATGCAGATCTCTCAGACACAGGGGTGAAGGGCAATTTCCCCCAGCCTCACTTCTTTATTTATTTCCACAGATAGAGTGGCTGGACACATCTACATATCCATGTGAGGGTGGCTGTACGTGCTGCTGTGTGCAGGTAGTAATGTCTGGAAGGAATGTTGGGGGGAGGGGAGATGGCATAAGGGCCAAAGACACATTCTCCAATATACAACACATTTTAGACTGCTGAATAGGCAGCATGTATATATATATATATATATATATATATATATATATATATATATATACATATATATACATATATATATATATATACATACAGCAGCAACAGTCAACAAATTACAGCAGCAGTGGCAAATAAAAACTTGGGCTTTATTTGAATCACTTTGAATGCAATAAGATTATCAACCTTGAAAATGGTGACAACAGAGCTTCAGCTATCAGTTTCAAAAAATGGTGTTATGAGGCCTAAAACGGCAAACAATGCAAACATTTTTCAACATTTTACAGATATCAGAGACGTAAAATATGCCTCTGCATCCTTGCCTTCTGGGGGAAAAATTGAAAGGAAAAAGAAAGACAAGCTCCCTCAACACACCCAGCCTAGGCGAATTGTGAATAAGAGCTGACAGGGGAGCACCTCCGGACAGAGTGCCATAATTACAAGCACTATGTAATGTGTGTATTTTAATGGAATGATGCATGTCCTCGGTATTAAAACACCACTTCAAATCTGTCTCCCCCACCCCTTCACCCCCAACTCCCTCTGTTTCTTTCTTTTCGCTTTCAGGTTCTGGCAACAGTGATGTCCTCCCTGCTCCCCACCTCCCACCACCACCACCTCTCCCTTTTTACTATTCATTGAGATACAATCGGTGGTTGGCACTTCTCCAGTGTTAGATGCATTTGAATAATACATGACATGCCCTTTCGCTGACATCACAGTGCCAGAGCTCCAACAAGGTATGAATCTTATTCTATATACACTTCCAATGTTCAGCTGTTCACAATCTATACTGTCAACAATTTATCAAGGGGATGCAGAGTGTCTCTGCCAAGATATCAGAGTGGTCGGCGGGCGCGTATGATCTAGTCGGAGCATCTGGCTCTTCAGTGCTCCTGACATTAGCACAGACAAGAGAATCAGTGGACTATTGAATGCAATTACAGTAAGCGAGACAGACAATAAAGATTGATAGCGCTTTCTCATTTTATCACACGACAAACACAGTGGAGGTTAAGGCGCTGCCTTCAGCTGCCTGAATCTAATAATGATTGAAAATATGCCATGGTGTGGGCACGGGACGAGGGGACCCAAATAACAATAAAAAGCTTTAAAAAATCAACATGGTTAATTCACATTTTCCATACACAAGCATCACACATTACATGACGTGTACACACTCAAACGTGTACGCACCAAAGAATGCACAAAACAAAAATAAATATACATAGATGTGCAATCAAGACATAAATGCTGAAATAACTGCATTCTGCAGTTTGTAATAGGACAAAAAGCCTTTAACGTAGCCTGCATTCAGTGTTAATGATGAATATTTACACTACATCAATCACTTTTTTTTCAATCTGAATGATTAAGAGGGGAGAAAGTCACCATGCATATTTAAACAATGCAAGAGATAATAAATGGATCCCTTCAGTACAATCAACAACCTCGGGCAACGCAGAGGAGAAACACCAGAGGAGAACAACTTCTCTGTTGACCACACTGAAAGACCAAAAAAAAATCATCCCCTACATGCAAGCAAGGATACATATTCATACCACATTTAAACAAAGCAAGTCTGGAACAGTGGATGTTTATGGAGAAACAAAGCTGACAAGTCACACTGAAATGACCTGACAAGATTCTGACTACCTGGACAAAAAAAGCATTATTGGGATGCAATTTTAACTGGGCTTACTTGCAAACATGACAAATGTTTAATTCCTTGGAAGAGTGTGAAAGAAAAACCATTTTCTGGGAGACATGGAGGAGATGACATGTCACCGTGAGGCTTTTCCATTATTTGGTTGAGTAATCATAACAATACAACATACTTCCCCCCCAAGAGTTAATTGCACTATAGTGGTATAAGCCAATGCCAGCATCGCTATGTTTGCATGCACATGTTGGAGCTCTTTTCTTTTTTTTCCTCTTTATTCCTGTGAATGGAGTACTGTCTGGTTTCCACTACATCACTTTTCACTTCCACATCAATATATGTGGTTTAGTGAAACAGATGCCAGTAAAATCTGTGTCACTGACCTTAAAAGATGAAATAAACACACACACACACACACACACACACACACACACACACACACACACAAACACAAAATTAACAAATGTATTAATTAACACATTAATACAGTTTTTGAACTGTGTAAAAGTCAAGCCAATATATAGCAGCACATCAGCAATTTTCATTTTTAGCAGAATTAAAAGAACACTTTGTCAAAACAAAAGGTCTGATCACGACATGCAGTTGGACAATATGTTTTTTTGTTTTTTTTTTTACTTTATATAATTGTATTTATACTATGCAATGAATGTACTAACCCTGAAAACTACAACACTATACAGGAAATGCACCTCTATTATTGATCACGTCTGCTTTCAAAAGTATAATCCGAAACAATACATCAAATCCTAAAAATTATCTTATAGTTCATGAAAACCAAAAATCCATCCATCCATCCATGTATGTCCAGGCTGTGGGGACAGCAGCTAAGCAAAGTGGCCCAAACCTACTTCTCCCCAGTCACCTTGTCCAGTTCTTCTGGGGGGATTCAACAGCTTTCTCAGGTCAGATAAGAGATATAATCCAACATCCTCAACAGGAAACGGTTGATCATTCAGGGCAAAAGATGCTATTATTTTTAGTCACTTTGTTGTCTTTCGAGTGTTAGCAGGAACTTTTTGATTCTGTTGTTTATTGTATTTTATATTAGGGTTAAGTACTAAGATCAGCACCTTTAAGAGTACTAACTGAACTATGCTGTTACTACTGAGTACTGATTCATGTTAAATCAATAGGTGCCAAAATTTGGGGAGTCAGTGAGAAGACCTTTAACACCACTAACCTGATCCACACTTAAGACCTTTCCACCAAAAAGAACTGGTTCCATTTGGGTTTAAAAGAACCATGGTGTAATTAGTGGAATCAAGAATACATCACAGAATACATCTTCAACAAAGTGCATTGTCCAGTATTGTTGAACAGAAGTCAGAAGATGGTGGAGCATATAGACTATTTGTGAGCATCTGTGCTGTTACAGATGTTTGTTTTTCTCCAAAAAGCAAACATAGATCACCTTTACACTGAAAAAACTACTAACCTTCAGTTCCTGCTCTGAACAAACTTTTCAGGTTCCGAAGTCTATTTTTGTTGGTGGAAATGCAACCAGACGAAGAAGTGCCAACTGAGAGCCCAGTATAGTCAGTATCAGAACACAGCAGAACCAGCAAAGACCACTAACAGTGATTGGTCTATCTTCATATGACAATGATAAATTATCAAGAATGAACAATGTTAAGACTAAGTTAAGATTATTACTGAGAGAGTAAAGTACCAAAAAACGTACCTTTGGGTACCAGTAATACATTCCAGGTACCAGTGCTGGTATTGGTTCAGATGTGCTTGGTATCCAACCCTATTGTACTGTATATGTCAAAAGGATGTAAGGGAGTTCTAAATTGTCTTGACATGGCTTAAAATATAATTATAAACAGCATGTTTAATATCACAGAAACTGAAACAGGTCCACATGGTCAAATTATTAATCTGCTGCTGCCTCTATTAGTCTGCACTGACCACTAGGGCAAGGTGATATATCGATGTTTAAATATATATTACAATATAAACGGAGCACGATATGGACATTAGTGTGGACTTGGAGACGTTAGTGTGTACAAAAATGAAATTAAGATCAAATTTCAATATGTTTAAATAGAGTCAAAAAAATTTCATAAGAATCAAATATTATATTATATATTGCACATTACCATTCAGCTAAAACAGATAAAATATAAAATATATTGGGATATGATTTTTTGTCCCTATACCTCAGCCTTACTCACCACCATGTCACCATGTTTTGTTTGACAGGGATAACATTATTAATACATGTTTAATCTGGAAATATTGTCCAGCACTAGTTAGCAATTTCAATTAATTAGCAATTAATAAACACCAAAACACAGACTGAACAACACAAGCTTCTTAGCCAAAGTTTGTCTTTATTTTCCCTGCTTCGGACAGAAGGTTCTGGGGCTGGCGGGGGCTGACAGCTGAGGATATTTGCATGCACACATGGTTGCACACGCAGTCACAGGCAGTCACACACGCAAGGTGCTGGGGACTTATCAGCAAAGATAAGGCCTAGCTGGCCTTTTACCTGGGGAATCCAGGTCTAATCTGAAAAAGCCTGTCACTAACAAAGAGAGATCCCTTCCTCAAGGATAGCAAGGCTAAAGTGAAACCCAACTTTGCTCCATTGCCTCCTCGCCTTTTATCTCCTACTTCATTTAGGTCTACACTTATTGTTCTCATAATGCAATGCTTTTACCCTTGTGCAATGACTCCATAACCAGTGAATGTTGTCCCTCTTGTCCTCACTGTCTGATAGGTGCAAATGAATGAGAATATAAATATTGATAAAATGCTTTCTTTTTCCTCAGGTTTGATTTGCCCTGCACTTTCACTGGCTAGCCATTGCCTAAACCGAGGAACAAAACCTCCCTGTCCCTTATGTGTTCATCCGCTTTCATCAATGATAAAAGGTTGGGCTTAATCCAAGGATAATTTGCTCATCCTGTTTATTCACTGGTGAAGTGAGCACAGACAGTTTGCGACAGATAAATAATCTATCAAACGAAACAACGTTCCTTCGTGGACCTAGTGGTCAGTATGTTGTTTACTGACCAAACAAAGCATTTGCATATAAAGCAGTGTCCTCAACATCAAATCGGCGGAGAGAGGATCCTATTAATAACAGTTACCTTGAGGTGTGAGCAGCACAAGTGTGAACACTGTCGGTTACAGTAATGTAGAGCAAACTGCTGATAGGTTGAAACATCACTGATATTCAAAAAAGGTAAACAGTCCCGTTAACAGCATCTCATTATTTGACAAACGCTGTCTCACAGTTGCAGGGGCTCTGTTAAGATGCTTATCATAAAATGTCAAAAGGAATTACAAAGATAACTGTCTTTTCCAAATGGGCACAAGGCACTCTGACATATTGCTCAGAGATGGCGTAGATAAGCTAGCCCTGAGACTCCTGTTCCTCAGTCGGCGGCCACTGGATTTTCCTGCACATCCAAAGAGTCTAATTCCCCACTCATATGAATATGCCATTTTCATCCCGCCAGCATGATGAATCCCTGAACTGTACGTCACTTTTCACCAGCTCCACCAAAAATGCCATATTAATGTCAAAAGAGATATAATGATTTAGATTCGTCAGATTGCCTGATGTCAGAACACATCCGTCCGTGGAGCTGGTTGATTAGAGATTTCCCATCAGAGACAGAGGAGCACAGACGATAAGCCTGCTCTTTATGTTCCTCAGCTCCAGAGAAAACGCCAGGCCACCAGAGTTTTAACAACTTTACAATCCTTCAACCTTCAACATACTTCACCTACAGTATTTTAGGTTATTTCTATATATAATACAGAATTAGTGCAACATAATAATGCTGTGTTACTCTTTCTGTTTTATTGATAATTATAGATTATAGAGGTATTGATAAATTACAAAGCAATAGTAATTTTCTCATTTTCAGGGAACAGCTGCACCACCTAGACATACAGTTTGATAAAGCCAATGAATATCATAATTGGTTCTGAGATCTTAACAACTTACATCAAACACATTTCTGTGCACTGTACAAAAACAAAATCAAAAACACTACACAAACATTCAGTTGTGAGAAATGAGGCAAGAGGTTACTGTCACTGTTGCAGTATATACTGGCAATCCTTCAAGACAATGAATGGAAAAGTAACAAGTAAAATAAAGGAAACAACAAATGTTAAAAGCCTTCAAAGCTGAAGATGAGGGCAAACACAAACCACATATCACGACTGTTAAACAAAGCACAGCTAGGGGAAGTTGAAAATAGTCAGGCTAACATAGTGTCCCAATTGTGCACTAGTTACTAATACTAACTAGTTTTTCCAGCATGTAGTGTAGTTTTTCCAATCACAGTGGAAGGGTTTGTTGTCTGATGAACATGGTGCCAGATGAAAATATTCATGAGTAAAAATGCCTTTGTTTATTCATTTAAATGGTCACTGGTCTGCAGTATGTTTGCAATCTGAATTCAACCTCTGTAGATAAGCAAACTAGCTTTGCTCACAGTGTTGGACACAGAGAGCCTGCATGTCATATGACTCTGTCCCAAACAAACACTTTTACACACTTTTACTGCGGGTCTGCACATTGTTTACATAATAAAAGTCTGGACTATGAGGAGGACCTCTGGAGCTAGGGGGTAATATGATTGTGAAAGTGTTGACATGCCAGAAAACACAGTCATTGTGCTGCCCACTGTTGCTGGTAATGCCTTCTGTGATGTATTCTTGGTACACATGTGACACAGTGGATTGAGGAATGTTAAATCCCCACAGAACTTCTAAAATGAAATCTCTCATCCCTCTGGCACCCACTATCATGTCTCACTAAACAGTAATGCACATCATTTTGCCATGAGCACACTGATCAGTGTCCAAACTCACTCACAAGATAACACCTCACAGCTCACACAGATGTGGGTGTTCCCAGGTTTTCTTCTGAGGTAACACCATTATGTCAAAGGTTTTCAAATCTGGAATTTGAATTGAGTATCCAGTCCTGGATTTTGTTCTTGTTATAAGGTAAAGGAAGAGTTAATGTAGCTGCATGGCCACATAGTGTCACACCTACCAAGGATTACAAACTCCAGGACTGGAAACTGGATTCAATGTTCAGATTTGAAGACTCTGCATTTAAAGTTTTAGACCAAGAAAGCATGGGTTCTTCCACTTCATGAATCCAAACTTAAATAGTTGTAAGCAGAATATACTGTTCCTTCACAGCATTAGACAGGAATTTTTAAGTGGAGAGATCTACATTGTTGAAGACAGAAATGTTCAGTGTTTTTAGATGTGTGTGTTCCATTTTTTTGTCCCTAGAGCATGTTGTACTGCATCCGTGTTTAATGAAATAACTTGTGGAGGTCAGAAAGACATGAGGGCACCAGCTGTCCAGCCCTACGAGTGCTGCAAACGCTGCTTCCATTTTAAGGATCATTAATTACGCAGAGTGGAATTATTCTGCATAGCTTCCTCTCTCCCTTCCTCATCCCTGTCACTGCTTAACAGGTTCAAGCTCCAATGCATCAAATTCAAGATAAAATCTCCAATAACAATTAAGCCGGAAACACGCAATTTGCTGAAGAAAAAAATGGTCAATACCTATTATTGCCTCTGCATACTAAATGAACAAGTCTCCTCTGGACTTTTTGCATCACAAATCACAGTCCCTTTGAACTTGAGGTATAGCTCACTGTAGTTCAGCAAGTCAGTGTAAACGAAAGCAGGTTTGCAGGGAGAAGCATTTTATTGTTTTCCCAGAGGCACATTGATGTGGGGTTATGTACCACAAACAATCTCTCTTTATCACCTGTACATAAACAGGCTATTTTGTTACTTTGCCCTTAAAACTGACTTATGTCACTGATCTCTGTTCCATTTGGCTACCCTGTACATGGCATCAATTTAAAAGAGGTTCCTTAAACATTCCTAAAACATTCCTGAAATGCTGCCTCTTTCTGTAGCCCCCCAGTGGTTATTCTGTATGCAACAAGAAAACTGGTTTTGCTGGGAGAAGCACTATAATGCACGTGTATTCATATTAGGGTTGAGCACTGTAATAAAATAATAAGGTATACCATGGTATTTAAATTTGATGTGATGTGATGGTATTAAGCACCCACTATAGTTCAAATTGTTCCATGGTGCTGGTTGAACTAATGTTAATACAGTCAATGTGCCATAGACAGCGACGGCCAGAATACATTCAATATCAGCTGTTAAGCTACTCCTAAGACCATTCACTCAACATTGTGCTCTCAGATTTATCCATTAAATGTGTGATACGGACAGAACAGAGCAGTACAACTGGAAATCGAAGGGGCAGTGTAGTCATTTTTGTAGTAATTATATTATTCATCATCACAATGCTTGTTGTCAGAAGCTTTTAACTCTGCAAACTGCCCTCTTGTGGATTTATCTAATATACTGTATCCATGTCAACATATAGGACACATAGAAGCATGGAGCAAAGACAATTACATTGTTTTGAAAAGGACATATTCATCTTCATACATGAAGGGAGTATAAATGACCCTTTACAAATCTGCTGTGTCATTTATCAGGATACACAAAAGCATAAAATTCACAACTGGCAGTTTTTGCTGGACAAAGTATAGAACAGTAAACACATATCCTTTCTCCACTTCTCTACTGCATGAATAGCAGCCAACTTAGCATGCTCCTCTCTATTTTACAGCAAATAAAATACCAATTACTCTGCCTTAATGTAATATATTATTTAAGAGTGAGCATATGTGCATGCATCCTCATGTGGGCTCAGGCATGTGTGTTTACTTTTCTTCCACTTGTGTATCATTAGTTGTTAATAGCATGTGTCCGCAGTCATCCTGGTTAAAGATCACCATGGTGATTGATCCATTGGGTCACTGCCCAGGCTTTCATGTTGTTGCACAAACACCTTTCCCTCTATGACCACAAACACACACACAACTGTGCAGGAGGGCATCACAGCCACGTTTCATTATTCATTCTTCCTCTCAAGCTGCTGACAGTGACTCTCTGATGGTACTTTTCAGTGGGTCTACTGCCAATTTCAAAAAGAGAGCCTTCCTGTCCACTTGCATGCAGCATGAGCCATGCATAAGCCTCACACACCGTACAAAGCAGGTTGGTTCATACCACAAATTGCATCATGCCAAAATGTAGGAAAGAGAGACAGGTTGGCTCATGGCTTTATATCCACAAATCATTTTGATACACCACTGACCAATAATAGTCATGGTGTCATGGTGTCATATTCCCAATCGTCAAACCAGTCCCAATCGACTACAATACCCAGCATGCTTTCCTGGGGATTTGGCAGACAATGACATGACAACCAGCCAGTCCTCGAATCACATGACCATAAGATCTGATCAGGTTACAATCACCTGAGTACTAAACACCCTATATATCCTTGTTTCCCTCAGTTTGTCAATTGCCAAATATCTGTCAGTTACCTGCAGTACTAAGCATATTTTTCTATGCCTTGCTTTCGTGTTTTTTACAATATTCTGCATTACTTGACTATTTCTTTGGAGTTTGTTTGTTCCTGTTTTCCTGGTATTGACTTTGCCTCTTCTTACAACTGTGTCTCTTGGTATGCCCTTCTGTCATTGTGGAATCTTGGTTATTGACCTTGGACTTGGACCTTAGACTTGCTATTGTTTATCCTGTCACCTTAGCCCTTATTAAAGACATTGTATATTTAAAATCTGCGCGTGCCTCCCTTCTGTCCTGCCCTGACATACGGCCCCTTTTATCTGGGAAAAGAAGCTACTGCACTATGTAACTTTAGTGGAGCTGCATGAGACCTCTTATAAGGACACACCGGTGCAAAATCCTCTAATATAAAGGCTGTTATGCATCAAGTCGAATCAAAGTGGTGTCAATGCCACAGCCTGTGAAAGTGGGAGCATTTATACTTGTGCATTGGGGTGTTTACATTGCTGTGCAGTTACACTGCCAAAACACTAGTCTGTCAATGGGAGTTCCTTGTTGTTGTGTTTACTTTTGTGACAAGCTTCAAGCAGCTGAAACTCAGTGAATTATACAAGCTAAGGCATAGGGTACAGTGTAGGATGCATGCTAAGGCATACATTTGATGCAGAATCATTAACTGGGTTTTACTCTGCCATGCTCCTTTCACTTTGATGTTGACTGCACACAATTTCACTTTAACAGCTGTCCATCAGGACAGGTTACTTCCTTTCAATGGGTAATAAAGTGGTCCTGCTTAGAAATGGCAAACAGCATTTCCACATTTTCAGGTCATCACAACTAAGCCACCCCTCAGAGGTCAGCGCAGGCAGGGTAGGCCATGGTTCTGAATTTGTAGTCTTCATTGTGGCAAATCCTATTGAACACAATTCCAACATAAGCCTAATGTGACCTTGGCTTTAATGAGTGAAACATACATTTTAAATGAATAAACTATCATTTTAATTATTAAATTGTTGAAACAATATAAAATAGCATTCATTCAAAAACAATTCTATACTGAAACTAAGTGGCAACTGCAACATTGACCTGTCAGAATTAAAATATTTAATTGTCTGATTACCGTTTGAATGTTATCCATGAGTGAGTGAGTGAATGAGACAGAGAGAGAGCGAGAGGCTTTTACCACAAAATCGCAGTGGACACTGCTGAAAAATACAAAACAGAAATGGCTGCGTCTGATCAATCTTTGATCTGAAGTTCAGATTCACTGTTAAACTGCACATCAATACATAATACAGAAGAATTTTATTACCCACTAATGAAGCTGGGACATCTGATTCACCTTAACCAATGCAAGAGGAATGACGAACAGGGCTTGAAATCCTTTCTAATCTGGACGTAACTGTTACGTCTTAATTAAAAATGTAAATACCTCCCTATTTCATAAAATAGTGGCTGACCTACATTAGAATTAATGATGTCACTGGATAGTGCACAGGGCTGCACGTCGGAGGATTCCCAATGAAAGAGAATTAGAAAGGAGCTGACCCAAATACAATCTCACCAACAGAGGAATCATGTTATGCTAAGTAGGCCATAAAGGTACTTAAAGATTATGCAAAAATTCTCTTTTAATGGATGACATGAAGAAATGAAAGACAGGCAAATCTCCCGGTGCGGGCGAGGTTTCCGCCCATTTCATCTGTGCGTGCGCTTGTAGAGCCACAGGGCAAGAGATGAGCTCTATACCAGCATACAGACTGAGCTGGGAGAACACCAAGATTTTTTTTATCTTAAAGCACGTATTTGTGCAGTGAGTTCATAAAACATAAACGTGGGCCATTGTCCCAGTTTAAAATCTGAACCACCTCAAAGGCATGTTCTCCTTCTCCCTCTTATTCTGTCTTTATTACATACACACACAGACACACACACACACACACACACACACACACACACACACACACACACACACACACACACACATATATACTCTAAAATATTTGACAAAATACAGAAAAACCCAATGATTACAGAAATGTTACTGCTGTGTTTCTTTTCTGCAGAAAACAGCTGACAGCTGCCCTGTTATGATGATTCCTGAAATGCATCCTCCTGCCCTTGTACATGTGACAGCATTACATAACTGGGATATAAATAAAAGGTAACTGTATTCTGTTACAGTTACAGGAAAAACACTATATGGACAAACATATTGGGACAGCTACTCATTCATTGTTTCTTGTGAAATCGGGGGTCCTAAATAGAGTTTATCCTGCTTTTTGTTTCCTTTTATGATTTATTGTTTATGCCATTTTCAATTTTCACCCCTACTGATTTAGAAATGTCAATTACCCATACCCCTAAGTTGCCTCCCTACTTCACATGACTGCTTCCGGCACCACATCTGATTACATTCAGGAACAAGAAAGTAAGATCAGGATGTTGAACAATTTCAAACCCCATGTCTCCAATGGGTAGTAAAGTTGCCAAAACTTAGTTCATTTAATGCAAATTATGAATGTGAGTCTTGTAAGCCCTCCTGGTGGTAGACATTGCTAAGCTGGTACACAGCACAGGTGTCTTCCATCCTTGTGTTCTTACAAGTTTGCTCTTGAACATAACTTGAATATGTAAAGACTGCTATTCATATTATTGGTACTGAGAAACAGACAGGATTAGCGGCAGGACTGCAATAAAACCACGCACCATGTATCTGCATGAAAAGTATGCTGTCTTTTGTTAAACATAAAGGTTCATCCCAATCACACATCTCTTACACCAATGTGCTTCTTAATGGGATATGTTCTTTTATGTGTATTTAGCTTCTTTTTGGCAGTTTCTTCTATTCCCACATTGTTTTCAGTTCAACATCAGACTTAGCAAAACAAATCTTTCCATGTATCTGACATTTTTATAAAAAATTTAGATATTTACATATTCTTATTTTGTGACAACTTCGTAACATTATATGATGTGTTTTTTTTAAGTTCTACATATTTAAGTTTCTATTTCCATATATATGAAAGCCACTAAAAAGACTTTAAGGCTTAATATCTCAAAACTGCTCAGAATACAGATAAAATATTACATATTTGTAAATAGTTGTACTATATGTAAATTGATCTATACACATGATGTGTACACAATTATTTCACCTATGAATTATTTCATTTCATGTTTGCTTTTCCTGTTTGTTTTGACTTAATTTAAAGTCCATTTTATCTTCTGCTTGTGAAATAATCTAAATTGATGGTGAAGGCCCTACTATTTTCCAAACCTGGTGACATGGCAAAGCCACTACCACACACACACCCACCCACCCACACACACACACACACACACAGACACACACACACCTAGGCACACAGCCAAGGGGGCAGTGGTGAGGCCCTGGTGGAAGCCACGCACCGTGAGCTCTGACTTTTATGACTTCATTATTTTCCTTCCCTGTGATGCTCGCTTTCATTTGTGCAAGCCTCTATGTTGGCATAATGACTCACTATAAAAACGTTGCTTTAAAAGGGTTTGCATACTATCCCATTTTCTGTTGAACCCTTCAGCAAGCATATGGCAGGTAATCAGGTTGGCAATCACAGGGCCCATAATATGTGCAGCATGATTTCAGCATTGTGCTATTACCCATCTGGTTCTGCACACAGACACATGAACCTTTGAGGGAGAGGTCAGAGCTTTCATAGCACTTGTACTTCCTCACAGCCCTCCCTCACTCATCCCATGACACATCACTCGTTTCTCTTCTAGACCCCCGGTCTAAATTCCCCAACCCCCTCCCATCATTCTCCCATTTTGTCAACATCTGTAGTCCTCTCTCTCTACTTTATTTCCTCTCTCTCACCCTCAGTCTCCTCTCGCACCCTTTCCCCATTTCTGCTCTACCTCACTCCCTCACTCCCACTTTGCTCTACCTCACCCATCTCTTCTGTCTACTTTCTCTCTGTCCTGCATCATTTTTTCTCTCTCATGCACCCTTATTATGTCTCTCTTTCTGTCTTACTTTATCCCTCTATCCTTCTCTCACCCCTTTCTCTTCGTCCTCACTCTCTTCCCATCTCTCTCTCTCTGTCGCTCTCTCTCTCTCTCTCTCTCTCTCTCTCTCTCGCTCTCTCTCAGCTTAGTCAAGTGTGTCTTGTGAGTGAGCACCCTGATCCTGGTTTGACATTCACATTACACACTTAAAAATTGCCCATGGTTTAAATGTATTAAATGTGCGCTAAGGTCCAATGACTTCTTTGTGAAGGATTTAAAAATAAGTAATCATCTCATTCTTGGAAAAAAGAAAATGATAAAGGAGCAGCAGCTGCTGCTGCTACTCACAATCAGCATGATTTCAGAGAATTTACTGCAATCAGATCACATGCACAGGGAGTGTAATAATTGTGTTAATACAAATCTGTGTTAAAGGAGTAAGACATTAAATAAGCCCTAAACCTGTTTGTCATTCATGTAAAGAGCTCCTTTCTCCAAGCTTTTCCAGGTTCTGAAAGAGTGGTTGCTGGTCATTGTGGTAACAAATGGGACATTTTACAGAAAAATGCTCCCCAAACTCTATATCATCTAGCTAGCTAAGTTAACCATCAGTGATCATGGCACTGGTCACTGACAGTGGAGTTTTCACATCAGCTACAGCCTTCATCCAGAATTGCTAGTCAGGCACTAGCATGCTGGCTTCTAGACTCCTCCAACATTGTTACTGTGATGTTAGAACTCTGGCTACAGCTCTAATCGGGCCCAGTCCAGTATTGCTAGTGTGCCATTAGCATCTGGCCACCGCCCTCCTCCAACATCACTACCGCAGCATTAGCACAGCAGCTATGGTCCTCATCCAAAATTGTTAGCATGACATTAGCATGCTGGCAACCAGCCTACTCCTACATTACTACCGCACCTTTAGTGCACAAGCTACTGCCCTCTTTCAGAATCACTAGCCAACTGGCCATATCAACACTGTATTTCAGCCGGCCCCATTGTCCCCATTCATGTCACCTGAATTAAATCTAGCGGTATCCTGAGACATTCCTCTGAGTTTTGCTAGAGAGCAGACATTATTTTTCTGCAAAGTTATAGATTTTGCTGCAGTAATTTCACTGGTGTTGCTCTTTAATGGTCTGACAATGTTGCTTGTTCCTCTAATCATGCTAAATCAGGAGTGCACAACTCCGGTCCTGGAGGGCCATTCTTCAGCAAAGATTTAATAAATGCCCTTCTCAAACACATGTGACTGAACTCATCAGTTAATTATCAGGCAAAGTGGGTATGTTTGATTAGGGTAACTACCAAACCTCCAGACCTCCAAGACTGGTGCAACCCTGTGCCAGAAGTAACCATTCATAAATACATGAGAAAGCTAAAATATAACTAATAATGTAATTTTAAACAATAATAAAATAAAGCTGCTTAGAGACGGAGAGCTATATACTGTAAATACATATTCATATTTGAAGTAAATAATGCAGAATTGTACAGCATCATTAGATGAATTGAATTGCTAAACCTTTTTACTCTATTTTTAGACCCTTGTTTTAAGGCACAATGGTAAATCTAATCTCTTTGACAACATGTAGGTAAGAAGATAGCAGAGCACACAAATCATTTACATAATTGAAGGATACAGTGTCTACCCTGGATTAACAGCATGAAATGGAGAAGCGAGGAATACCAGTTAACATTCAGCCAGGAAAACAAATGCTAAGCTATAGAGCACATTACAATGTCAGTGTCGTATGATTTCCATGATGCAGAGAACATGGACGGAATCGCAGAACTGATGCATTACAACGTATTTTTATTCTTTCAGCACCTGAGCTTACTACACATGCTAACATGCTTCATCACGGTGTAAAGCCCAGGAACAGACTAGCTTTGGGTCCAATAACATTGAAAAACCCAGCATTAACTGCTAAACTCAGAACACAACAGTACCCCACAGGGCAACAGCTTTTCTTTGAGTTCTGCCAATATATAGACCAGACATGAAAAGACACTTGCAGCAACCACATTAAATCCAAAACACACCTCAAGAGAAGGGTGAAATTAAGCTCAGCCAATCTTCCCTTCAATATAACAGACTAAACCAGTATTTCTCAACCCTGGTCCTGGAGGCACCCTAACCTGCACACTTTTGTGAATTCCCAGCTTTAAGACACCCCCTGAAAGGGACTGTTAATAAACTGATTAGTTGAATCATGTGAGCACAAAAAGCTCCAAATGTGTAGGGCTGGGGTGCCTACAGGAGCAAAGTTTTGAAACATGGACTTAACAACAAAATCATCAGACACAGTGCATGGGTTTGTGGAAGATTGTATTGCAAATTTATATGTTTAGAGTTGAACATACCATGTAAATTTAAGTATTCATAATCTTAGCTCAAAACTTTGTTAAAGCATTATTGGCAGCAATTACAGTCTTGTTAAATATGATGACACTTGTTTTTGTGACGTTTCTCCCATTCTTCATTGCAGAACCTCTCAAGATCCATCAAATTAGAAGGGGAACACTGGAACACAGACAATTTTAGATATCTCCAGAGATGTTCAATTGGGTTCAAGTCTGGGCTCTGGATGTGCAGCTCAAGAACTTTCATGTATTTGTCCTGAAGCCACTCTGTTATCTTGACTGTGTGCTTAGGGTCATCATGCTTTTGGAACCTTGGTCCCAGTCTGAGGTCCAGAGTGCTCTGGAACAGTTTATCATCAAGGATGCCTCTATACATCACTGCAGTCATCTTTCCATCAACCTTGACTGGTCTCCCAGTCCCTGCTGCAGAAAAACACCCCCACAGCATGATGCTGCCACCACCATGCTTCACTGTAGGAATGGTTAGGTGATAAGCAGTTACTGGTTTCCTCAAGACATAATGCACTGCATTCAGTCCAAAACATTCAACATTTTGTTTCTCATTGTCTGAGAGTCCTTTAGGTGCCTTTTGGCAAACTCCAGATGGGCCTGTCACGTGCCTTTTACTGAGTAGTGGCTTCTGTCTGGTCTACCATACATGCCCGAATGGTGGAGTGCTGCAGAAATGGTTGTACTTCTTGAAGGTTCTGCTCTCTCAGCTCTGTCAGGAGCTCTGTTGGTACTCTTTCAGAGTAACCATTGGGTTCTTGGTCAGCTTAGTGACTAAGGCCCTTACCATGATCACTCAGTTTGGTTGGGCAGTCAACTATAGGAAAAGTCCTGGTGGTTCCAAACTTCTTCTACTTATGGATGATGGAGGCCACTGTGCTCTATGGGGCCTTCAATGGAGCAGAAATGTTTCTGTACCCTATCTCATATCTGTGTCTTAATACAATCCTGTCTCCAATACAATTCCTTAGACTTCATGGTTTGGTTTGTGCTCTGACATGAACTGTCTACTATAAACAGGTGTGTGCCTTTCCAAATCATGTCCAGTCAAGTAAATTTACCAGGTGTACTTTACCACAAGCTGTAGAAATGTCTGAAAGATGATCAGTGGAAACAAAATTCACTTGAGCTTATTTTTGAGTGTCATGGCAAAGATTTCAAACAAACCTTTCTCACTATTATATATATCTTTATTTATAGTTTTATATTTTAATCTTTAAAATTCTAGGCCAATTTTCTGGGACATTTTCATAGTATGAAATAATTTTATTTGCCAAAGTATTTGTAGTTAACAGTCATTTAAATTTGTCTTCATAAGATATGTAAATATCAAGAGAATTTAGATTGTTAAAAACCTGTTAGGAATGTATCATCCAGAGTGCGTTCGGGCTGAAAATGCAAGAATTTTGATTAAACATTTATTCTTCAAAATACTTGACCCAAATACACAAACAAACTGATTGTCCTTTATTAGCTTGCTATTTATGTATGTATCATTATTATCTCTTCCCGGGACTTTTATTCTGAAATTTGAACACTGTGTAAGTAAAAAAATAGAGTAAACATCCCCTTCCTTCTGATTTTTCTCTATAACCCAATACCTGGGTCAGTGATGTCATCAACCTGCCCTCTCACACTGATCAGTCTGCATGCAAGTCAAGCATGTGCATGTGGATAGAGTGGTTTTCCAAGGTAGTTTATAAATCATTGTAGGTTGTTATGATTTGTGTAACATGGTGGTAGGTAAATGCAAATTTACTTGAAAATCGAAATGAAAAATAAATCTGATAAACTCAAAAAGGAGAATGGCAATGGCATCTTTAAATACAACAAGCTAACTAAATTACATTTCCACATGATTTCTGTTTAAAGACGAGCCTGCCTTGTGTACTAACACATCTGATTCATACCTCTGTTTAGCTTAAGGACTTTAACAGTTGCACCCTTTTTTGTAGCTGTTGGACAGATATTTCACCTACAGACTAAAGGTCCTTAACACCGGCAGGTTCCAACTGACTCCTGTGATGACTCGGCATGAACTTGTAACACCTGTGTTAATTAGTCTTGTTTGGGATCATGTAGCAAATGTGCTTGTCAAGCCTGTAAATATGCAAATGAGAATGAATATATTAGTAAGGGAAGGGTAGTAAGGGAGAGATTCTCATACCAGTAGCTCCTTCACTCTAATCTCTCATTATGCACACCAGACTCTGGTCCAGACTCTGAGGATTCCATTTTTGAATCCTCAAATTTAATTCACTATTAGTATTTGCATTTCTAGATGACATTAAATCCACACACCCCTGCCCCCCACCCCCTTGTTGCTCTCTTGTTGCTGACTACAATCAAATCCTCACAGCATTTTTCTAGAAGCAGGCTTTCACTGAAATGTAGAGACAGTTACTCCAATGAAAGCAGAATAAACTCTTTTTAATTCTTTTGAATTCAGAGGAAGCAATAAATGAACTGGTATCCTGATGCTTTTGTCCATATAGTGTAATAGAGAGCTTTCTTAAGCAGAATGACAAGTAGACTAGCATCCTCCATTTGAATGACTTTATTGGGTTGTAAAATTACAGTAGAGGTGAGGGGGTCAAGATGAAGAGCTTACAGGAGAACTGGGAAAATCAGTTTTCCTGGCAAAGAACAACAGACTCTCTGTCAATGCCAGAAACATGAATTGAACACAAAAGATGTTCCAAGTCAGCATAAAATACAGTAGGCTCTTTGGGCCAAGACAAAAGCGAGTGGAAGATAAAGGCTTCATTGACAAGCAGAGCACTGAAGACAACTTAACCCTGGATCTGGCAGCATGCATGGAAGCAATTACCTCCAGCTCTATGTCTGCTTAGAACTAGCCCCTTTACTTACACATTTTTGTGGTATAGTTCTTCATTCCATACTCCCACACCTCCCGCATCTGCTGAAATATTATCACAGATTGTGTATGTGTCAGGGAGAATTTTTGACTTACAGTTAAGAAGGGAAGAAAGGGTAAGTGTGGGAGTACAAAAGAAAAGAATACATTATCTGGTACTAGCTTATGCTTTCATACGTGTGTGTGTGTGTGTGTGTGTGTGTGTGTATGTGTGTGTGTGTGTGTGTGTGTGTGTGTGTGTACAAAAAATATTCGACCTTTGTTCATAAAAAAAATACTCCAATTCAGATACAAGAATCTTACACTATTCTTCTTCAAATTAGTCCCCTTCAGCTGCCACAGACTTCTCCTGACAGTTCTGCCACTGTTGGAAGCAGCGCTGTAAGGTTTCTTTTGAGATGCTCTGCAGCTGGTCCGTCGCATTCTGCATGATGTCTTCTCTGGTGTGAAATCTGGTCCTTTTCGAGGGCTTCAGGGCCTTAAGGAAAAGCCAGAAGTCACACAGAGCCATGTCAGAAGAGTAGGGAGCCTGCCAAAGCACAGGTGTGTGTTTGGCCAAATGGTTTGGCTGTATCGTGATGGAGCTGCCAATTGCTCGCTGCCCACAGTTTTGGCCATTTGCAGATTGTTTCCACTTGGGAATTGCCAAGTGTCACTTATCTTGTCTTTGTTGTTTAGTTCCCACTTGCTTCTTAGCACATGTCTTGTTTTGGTCTTGTCTCCACCCATTCCCAGCTGTGTCTGATTTGTAACCCTGCCCCTTCTTAATCATGTCCCAGCTGTGGTGAATATTTCTGTTGTGTATATATACTCCCTCATGTCAGTCAGCCATTTATGGGTCTACTGGTAATGTTAACTGGTAGTTCTGTTATCGTGATACCTGTTTGTCTACTTTCATGTATTCTTGTTATTTGGTCTCAGTCATTAAACCCCTGCGAGTATTTCCACTTCATCTGTTAAGTTAGCGTTTAATGACTCCAAGCATTACACAAAAATTTAATGCAGTAGCATTGTTCAAGTTTTCTCTCATTTTGTCAAAAACAAAAATCTGACTGTGTTTATTTCAATTTCCTGCTGGCAACTGACAGCTTCTGCAGGTAGGAAAAACATGCATTATGATCGCCTACATATGCCTTCATTGTGAAATCAAGGATATTAAACAGAGTTTATCCTGCTTTTGTTGGAGTAACAGGTGGAGCAACATGGTGTATATATCCAATACTATTAAAAAATATTGTATATGTTTTGTATAACCAAAACATTTTGTTTATAATGAAATATAAACAAAATCCCTGCTACATTTTGTCTTTTGGTCATGTATTTAAATACACAAAACATTTCTATTTGGTTATAACAGGACTGGAAATGCATTTTTTTTTGTAAGGTTTTGCTTTAAGTGTTGACTTACACTAACATGGTGGTGGTGTTTTAGTGTGTGTTCCGTTGATACAAGTGGATTAGACACTTGATAGTGGATACAAGTGGAAAAGATGCAGTGCTGCTGGAGTGTTTACACACTATGTCCACACACTGTCAGCTCTATTAGACACTCCTACCTAGCTGGTTCACCTTGTGAAACAACTTTGTTAACCTTTATGACTTTTTAGCAGGTTTATTCACTATGTGTTGGTGCAACAGCAAAACCTATCCACATGTGTGGAGTGATTTACTTGTTGCTGTACTTTTTCTACAGATGAGAAGTGAAAAGGCATACTAATGGAAAGCACTGGAAAGCAGTGCAGTGACCTCTGGTGGATTTCTTAATCTATCATATCTCTGCTAACTGGTAGATGGCACAATCGTGTTAAGTTCAACACCTTCTTCAATAAGATCTAGTGGCTCAAAATGTGCTCTACTAAAATGCTGAGCAGAACAATAAAGGGTTAGGAGAATTCTATGCGATAATGGAATTATACATACCAGCTCATTCACATTAATGGGTTCTCTTCGTTAAGTAAACATGATGGGAAATATTCAGGTCAGCACAAACGATTGAGATTATTTTTATATGTTGACGAAGTCTATAAACATAGTTACCGTGACAGGCCTAGCACTAGCTACTCTTATTTGGGCCAGTGAAATCATTTTCAATAACTGGACTATTTTTGCTGTACAATGCAAAGAATAATGGGAGTTTTGTACAAGCAGCCATAAACAGATAAACAGTGTGGGTAATGAAAGGCCTGACATGACAAAGCAGCCACAAACCATCAGCAGCTTGGAGGTGTCACTGTTAAAAAATGCCTATATGTGCCACAGCCACTGGGCTTCTCATTCACTGTGACCTCAACAGCTGTCAAAAACACAAACCACACAGTCATTTCACACAGACCATCCATGGCCAAACATGTTTGGCTAACTCTGTTTGGTTAGCTATTATCTATTAGATAATGTGTTCAGTACAATTTTGCTGAAGTGTCCTTTCTATATAACACACAAACACACACACACACACACACACACACACACACACACACACACACACACACACACACACACTGTCTAATAAAACTACTTTTCTATTTCTTTAGTTTGTGAAAAGCATAAAAGTCACAACCAAATTAAGTAAGTTTACATCAGAAGTAGTGGCATCTGCCCTTCTCTTCCCACTGGCCTTATGCTGCAAGCATGCCAGAGTGTGCGCAAAGAGTGCACAGTGCTAAATCTTTATTTGAGAGTGGATCTCTGATTATCCCTCCGCCAGAGTGCACATGATGGGAAGTACATTAGAATGCACTAAGAGCCGTCTTCCCTCTCTCTTTCTCTTTTCTCTCCTCTATCTCAAGCCATGCTGAAGACCTTGTTTGTACAGCTCTCAGCCCAAATCCATTATTACTTCCTAAACTGACAAATCATTTCAACAAATGTAATCTTCCCCCTCCTTGTCCTGGCTGATAAGATAAATAGCGAAGTGGAGCGAGGACAGACACAGAGGTAGTGGTTCATATTTCAATTTGCAAAAGCACCTCTCTGTGAATGTTAATTTAGGAACTATGAAAAGAAAACAAACTAAAAAAAATGCAGGGCATTAACATCTCTGGAGTAGTAGTCAGTCAAAGACTCTGGTGTGAGATTCAGTCAAACTTAGTAAAATAGATTTCAGCAACTTACAGTTAGAAGAGGAAAGAGTCAATAAGTCAATGTGGAGGCCATGCTTTTAGCTTTATATGGCACCTTAATGGCATTTGTATGTCCACATTGAGTCACTTGAGAAGAAATTTGCTTCATTTCAATGTGCAACATTGCTTGTTGAATATAATTGAGGCATTACAGTAATTTATGAATAATGATGCTCTTTACAATATCTTGCAAATGGGGGTCGCTGCAGTAAAACCCAAAAAACACAGAGAGAGCATAAAGGGCAGAATCACACAGTCCTGCTGCACAGCGCAAAAGCTCCATCTCTCTCTCCCCATGCTCCTGGGCCAACTTTAATTGTGGCCAATAAGAAAGGTCATAATTAATACCCCAATACAGGCATTAATAAACAATTCCAAATTGCCACTGTAATCAAATGATGCAAACATCTATGAGTTACAAAAGTTCACAGCCACAACTGACAATTTCTTAATTGTATTCAGTCATTCATGGAAATTTTATTAACATGGAGCTGATGCATCCTGCCCTTCCTCTGTCACAACACCAGGGATCTAATTTCATTATTTTCCACAAGATTTGCTTGACTACTGCCACGATTCTAATGCTGCGCCAGTCCAGATGTTTATGCTATTTAAATTAGGAGGCAAGGCCTGTTGGGTAAACATAATTAAAGAAAGTTAAGGATTTTTTTTCCCCTCCCCTTGCCCTCTCTTTGTCTCTCAGCCCCTCCCGCCCTCCTCTTCTCCATCTTCACAAGTTTACTTCATTAGACAACTTTCAATTAACACGAGATGCCACATGGTCCTCCCATAAAGCGTAGGCCTCCATAGATCTGTACGTGGCTCAGGGTGCCGTGAAGGAGCCTTACCCATGTCAGTGCGCACCAAACACAGAAGCAGCAGCAGGAGGGTGACAAAGGGTGAAGGTTACATGAAGGCCAAGGAGGACTTTCCATACAAATTATATGATGCATAGAGCCTGTTTTACATGCTTACATTCAACCAATGCCACAGAATCAGTGGTGAAAGGTAGTGCTCAATGTAAAGGCAAAATCAAAGCACAGACAGGGAACCTGACTACCGCTAAGCTTTCTACTGCAGGACTGAAGTTGTATAATTACTTGTTAAGTATGGCCTGTCGAAAACTAGCATAGGAATCATTATTTAAGTATCTTGACACTTAGTGAAGTGAATGAATGGACACTGCATTGATGCAGTTCATAAAGAAGTAATTCTCAATCTTTATTCAATCTTTATTCTCAGGAGTGCACACACACACACACACACACACACACACACACACACAAACAAACACACCTAGACACGCACATACACACAGTATTCTGCATTCTGCTGTTGCAGCAGGCTGAGCACAGTAGATGAATTCTAACGGCAGTGACTTGTGAACCTATGCCGTGCATGTGTTTAAAAGTATCATTGAGGTCCAGGTCAGTGATGAGAGCATTAATTCTGCTGTTTGGTGAATACTAAACAGCTGTCCAAATGCTGTGTGTGTGTGTGTGTGTGTGTGTGTGTGTGTGTGTGTGTGTGTGTGCATTAAAAAAAAAACAGTGGGAAATTATATCACTCATGTCAGAGTGCTAATAGGCCCGGCCTCACTCCAAATTTAATTTTGTAAGCCACTGTTCTTGTTTTTTTTTTTTTTTTTTCCTCTTTAGATCAGCAGCTAACAATCTATTAAAGGCAATATCACAGACAGTGTAATACAAGGGGTCATTACAAGATTATGTAAACTCCAGACTTGCATTACCATTCTGCCTCCATTTATGTAGCCATTATTATGGCAGAAATTAGAGTGTGATTAGAAAGCACAGTAGCCCTTGCTCTCCACATGCTGATCTGGGCACCCAGTGGAGGGAAACTGGCCATTTGTGATGGGGATTTATAGAAGCCTGCCGTCATTTGTTTTTGTCGGCGTGATTGCAGTAACGCCTCACTCATAAAACCAGCCATTCTGTTCTCTTTCTCTCACTGTGGTCCAAACCATTCATTTTACATATCTGATATAAACAGCCACCTTTTCCCCAAGCATCACAGCACAAAGATAGTGAGGAAAGAGACAAGTGGCCCGAATAACATTATGCCAGGACCATACGTCCGTTTTTGAGTATGCAGCGCATGAAGCATTTGCTATACTTTAGTGCACATGAGTTGACTAGCTGTCAAAATTACAACAGGCATCTCAAGTAATTATGCAGATTTATGCAAAACATTAACAAGAAGAATTAAATGCACAAATGAGGTGGCTACACTTGAATTGTTAAGATTATGAATAATTACCATGAATCTTTTTTGCTCTTAATATAACTTGTTTTTGATAAACAAAGCCTTAATTATCAGAATACTTCAGAGAATATCGGTGACCTTCATTAATCTTACAAAACAAGTCTCTGGTGAGCAGCAGTGGAGGAGGCCTGCTCTCTGAGAACACAAACAACAGGAGATGCGTATGCTAACTAGCCACTTCAGAGAGCTGAGCGTGTGGCCAGGTATATCTTACAGCTAAGCCACAGATGCACAATCATGCCAAGCAACGCAGCCTTTCCATCTGGGACTCCCCATTCCAGCTACTCATTAATTACAATCAGATTTTTCATCCCCTTCTCCCATTCCCTTCTCGATATGAGAGATCACCTTTCTTCAACTAATTCCAGAGAATGGTTCTGAGAATAATAGGTTTGCCAATGAGCTGTTCATGTTAGGCCCTGACCAATACATTGATTGCCAGATAACACTGGCCAATATTGAGGTCCACTGGTTTTCTTGATATCAGTAAAATCCTGCACAGAATGCACCAAGTGGTTTGTTTTAAATTCTATAAGTCTTGCTACGCTGACAGTCCTTGCCTGCTCACATCACAGTAGAACAGGTTGTACTGGTAAAATGCATGAAACACACGAAAAACACAAATACAGTATCACAGTTGAAACAATAAGAGACAGACCAATCAGAGTTTTAAGGTCAAACACCTTTCAGCTCAATTGAACCATTCACTGATACTAATCGAGACAGAACCTGGATGCCACATCAACCTGGCAATACATAGAAATCATGCAGAACTGTTAGTTCAGTGTTGTTAGCTAGTTCTGCTGTATTCTCATACTCACTGTACTGGAGTTTGATGTGCTCTCAAGAGTTACACCTGGTTAATGGTGTTAAATGTCTTTATTCTGCTCCACCAATGAGGTGTTTCTTAATTTCCCCTCATTGGTTTCTTATATTCTACAAACACATAACTTCAGATACTGCCAGATTAGCAACATTCTATCTGCATTCAATTCTGCCTTCAATGGGTTTCTGCAGTGGTGAGTGAGGTCTGTATAGCCATCTACCTATCAAATGAAGAACTAGAGTGTCCTGTGAAGGGGTTTCATACACCTCTGCTGCAACTTGCAAAAGTAAGTGTAAATGTAAAGGTGCACACAGAGCCAATGTTCTGCCCTGTGTTCCATGCAGTGAAACACACACAAGTGAATTCACTCACTGGGAAGAAGTAAGTACACATGCGCAAAGCGGTGGGCATCCCTATAGCCAGGTTGAGGAGTTAAGTGCCTTGCTCAAGGGCACTTCAGTCATGTCCTGCCAGTTCAGAGAATCAAACCGGCAACCTTCCAGTCAAAAAGTTGGTTCCCTAACCACCACCCACTGATCACATGATATGACTATTTCTCAAGATTGTCTAGAAAATGGCTTGAATAAAAATGAGGCAATGAGGAACGGCAAGGTGTTCCTTCAACCCAACAATGGAACATTATGAATACCTTACAAATTCCTTCTATTCATCTATTGTTAAATCTGACCATTTTTAACAGTTTTATGGCAACATTTATAAAAGGTATATTACAACAAATGTTGCTCTTGTTAATTTTTAATGTTAATTAACCTATGTCAACAAAGTCAACAATGACATTCAACAATGTCAGCTACCTTCAAAGGCTTATGTACTTGTCTTGTAGTCAAAGATACCAAGCTGGTCATTATATTTAAAAATGCACACAATGATAAAAAATAGTGTCTAAACAAAGTCTGCTTAAATTTGAGTATGTTCAATTGTATCAGTCAATATGTTTAGTCAGAGGTTATTGATATCTGTAACAGTCACAAAGTGTAACTATCAGTCAGTCCTTAGTTCATGTCAGAGCATCTTGTCTTATTTGTCACACCACACTGTCAATCAACACAAACGCCCCATGTTTCTCTCCCTCCTACACAGTCTCACAGTACAGACTGAGGGTCCATCAGTCCAACCTCTAGCACTCCACTCATCCCCTGCACATTCCTCCTCTCTCCACCCCTCCATCTGTCCCTCATGCACAGTTCTCCTGCCATCCAGGCACATGCAGTAGAACAGACTAGCATGAGAACAGGCTCCAGATTTGAATGTCCATTTGATGAGAGGTTCTTTGTAAAATAACAATGTTCATCAAACTGAGCTTCTTGTTTATGCTTGACTTGGCCTTCTATTTTCTCTCTCTCTCTCTCACCATCTCTGTTTCTCCTGCATGGTTATTACAGTTTTTAATATTACTGCTCCTGTCCCTACGCCACTCTCAGAGGAGTGGTAAGATTGTCATTCTCTCATTCTCTTTCTTTTTTATCTCTCCATCCTTCTCTCTATCCTTCTCTCTCTACTTGGAATGCAGATTCCCTTGGTCAGGGTGAGATGCCTCAATACTTTGAAGATCAGAATTAAGATGGAGGAAAAGGTGGGGTTGGGGGTGTGGGGGTAGCTTGAGATGCTAATGCTAATATTGCACCGTGCAGTAGGTTTGGTGTCCACACTTCATAGTGGAGGAGAAGGCGAGTGGAACAAAGCCCACTCATTCTTTTTGTTATGATAATTCAGCCAGTGCACCCTGTATGCACTCTGGAAAGAGGAGAGAGAGAGAGAGAGAGAGAGAGAGAGAGAGAGAGAGAGAGAGAGAGAGAGCTGTGAAAGGTTGTTTTGCATGCTGATGTGGGCGACACATTCTTCTGCTGCTGTGCTCCCTAACACTCACATCTGCATATTACACCAGAGAGGCACTGCTGGCTTTCTGACAGGCACCTTGCAGATGACACATAGTAGCTGTACTACGCTACCATTACGACAAACTAAACTAGGACGGACCACAGCGAAAAAACACTAACATGATACAAGTGCTGCCATCATTACTTGAGCAATATCATCCACCACTTCCACCAGAGATTACAAATACTGGTGGCACTACAATTACCATTTATTATGAGATAATAATAAGGATTATTGCCTCTGTGTATTGATCTATAAAAACACCATAATTCACCCAGTAAGGCAGAGGCAGTAGCAGCCAATATCTTCTGTGTGGTTTACTGCTCCTCTTCACAACATCAATGTGGGAATATTGGATGACTTTACGTAAAAAAGATGGTTGCTGTTAACCTGTTAGGCAGTGCCAGATTTACTGAGTCTATTTCTACATTTTCCCTTTCAAATCGATAGGGGACTGAGGCCTCTTCCACAGCAAAAGCTGCTCATTTTCTCCACATCAATACAACGGCCCCATAGTTCATTCCTTTTCATCCCCGTGCTCGGTATTAGGGAAGTTTTAATAGGACTAGGCTTCGCTTCGAAGCCAATTCCCACAAGGCATGGTGCTTTAAAGTTATTTTAGGCTGTGGGGTTGGACTATGGAGGTGTGATCTGTGGGAAGGGCCACCCCACAGACCAAAGCGTGCCCCAACCCAGCTAACCCACACGCCCCATGGGTCATGCCACGCCAGTTTTACAGGCAGAAAACTTGGCACCATTTCTCCCAGTGTGATCCAAGGTGCACACAGGAAGAAAAAAAAAACTTGCCCAGGGAGATAACATACTTGTATTGCAAGATTCTGTGTATGTGTGTTTCTTATTCTGGGTATACTTGAAAAGTACACACACAGTGCTATTGTTTTCTCTCCATTGTCTTCATACTGTATGGATGGGGAACATTTCCAGAGTGTTGGCATGCTCTTATGAGGCCGCATGGTGGTCTATCACCATTTGATGAGAATGCGTTTGAGGATGGGCAATAAAGCAGGGCTCAGGCTGAGCCCATTATTATTCTGCTAATGAAGTTGAGATAGTTGTTTAATTTGCTGTGTTTCTGTGTGCGAGCGGGCCCTGCTGTGTTCTGCTTCAGTGTGGAGCACAGAGGAAAGCCTCCATTCTGCCCAAACTCCTCACTACCCGAGGGCCTCAGTGCCTGACCCTCAGGCTCCCGGGCAAACAGATGTCCCCTCAGCCCAGGCAGGCACGACTGGTCCCCCATAAGGGCTCTTTAATTATCACTCTCTCTGTCTATCTCTCATTCTCCTCCCTAATAAAACATTAAGCCTGCTAATCGAATCTGATGCAGCTGACTGATACTTCCAGCACAGTCCTCTCTCCACATGAGGACATGCCGAATTGCGACAACACACACAGAAACACACACACACACACACACACACACACACACACACACACACACACACACACACACACACACACACACACTTGTCCAAATAGCCCTACCACGTCAGTCATCAGATGAATTAGGGGCAACAATCAACAAACACCTCATTTTCAGACATGAACAGAGACGAGATTAAAACCATCCGTCACTTTAAATATAAACCATCTGGCTCTGCTCAATGGGCTTTTTTATGGCTTCTGCCTCTATCAGTCACTATACAAATACTCGAAACCCAAATCTCTGACTTATGAGTCCCAAAATTAGAATAAAGACAAGGCTTTACAAGCATAATGAGTTTTTTTTTTATTAACTAAATATGTTTCACACACTTAAACTTTAAGAGTTCAACATTTACAACACAATATCAAAAAAGGGCCAGATTTATTGTCTTTTTATTTAATGAAACTTTTTTTTTTCAATAAAACAAACGTGTCACACTTTAGCCCATGTACTTCTATTCTTGTTTTGTTTCCATTTCCGCTTTTTAGCTCCACTTTTTGTCCTACAGGTTCACCTGTTTTGACTCTAGTCTCCTTCCTTGTATTTATCTAGTTCAGCTGTTTTGTACAGAATATATTTTCCTTTCAGTTCTCTCTAGTGGTTTGTTCAGTATTCAGATTATCTTTATTGGTGTATGTGTATTTCTAGCTTCGTCCATTCTTTCCATTAACTGCTGAGCTATTTCAGAATTTCTTTCAGAAATGAACTATTCACTCAAACCAAATCAAGAAAGTTTTGGGACATCTGTTCATTCATTGTTTCTTCTTCTTGAGCTCGATAATTTGATTTTATTTGATTGTATTCAGTATGCCTGTAATGATAATTACATTTTTTACTTCCATAACTTCCATAACGCTTGCTGCCATCGATATTGTCAGTTGTGTTTGCATGTATTTTAGCCAGTCACCCTGTTCTGTTCTCTTATTGAGTGAGCAGGCAACCCCTATCATGTAGGAGATGAGTGAAGCACATGTAAAAAAACAACCCCTCTCTATACATATAGAGCACCCACATGCAGTTCAGCAAACATGTGAATGTGAATAAGCTCCCAAACATTTACCAAAATAGTGTGAAATACAGTTTCACTTTGCTGTAGTCTTTCACGTGGTCTATTCTAGAGGTTCAAGGACATTCACTTGATAATCTAAAAACCAACTTTGTCTTTTGTGTGTGTTGCATCTGTTGTAAAAAAAAATAACAGTCAGTTAATAGCTGTTTTCCCAAAGAAAGTGCACAGTTCCATCCAGAAAGGTTGGAAGAGTGAGTCCAAATTGTTTTAAAGCTGCATTCCAGCTCCCGTGTGGGAAGATTTTCTGAATTAACATACAGTTATTAGTTGCTTGACTGCTATAAATAGCTATAAAATAGTCTACTGAAATAGTCTACCTACAGGTTTCTTACAGCAACTTTGACTTTAAATACACACAAGCTGTGTATATTAATTTGTATCTTTGCATTCATAATTAAGGCAACTCATTATGCAATTTTTATAAAATCATGATTTTCGACAATGAATTACTCACTTCACTGTCTTCACTGTTCACTGTCACTGACATCCCTATTTTTTAGAAATTGTAGGTTCTGTGATTTCTAACCTTATGTATTTTGTGCTGGTGTGGGAAAGCTGAGAAGACAAGGTGTGATAGAACTTGATTAACTATAAGTGATAAAGAGTGAAATAATGTCATACAAAAATTAAGGTTTTTCATACAGAATCCTGAAAAACAAAAGAGAATTTTCAGAAAAATCTCATGCTTCTGTCCTTTCATGCGTCTCTGTCAGTCCTTTCCTGTCTTTGTGGCTCTGTTGTGTTTTGGTCCCATCTCTGCCCTTGTTTTGCTCTGTCCGTAGTGTTTGTAATCATCCCCAGGTGTTTCTAGTCATTATCTGTGTATTTAAGGTCCTATGTTTCAGTCTGTGTTAGTCGTTTTTTTTGATGATTTCAGCATCAATTTCCTTTTTCCCCATCACGGAAAAAGTAACTTCGGCATGGGAGCGCATTTGGGTCTCCCCCTCACCGGAGAGTTTCTGCAAAGACCGCAGGGATTTATTTTAGGTTTTTTTAATATATTTTTTTTTATTTTTATTATAAGTGTGCAGTTAGCTGTGCCAGGATGGGGGTTCTGGTTCATGGTACATTATGGTCTGGGGCAATCCTAGCCACCCATGCTTCTGTGTCGCTGGTGGACCCAGCCACCTGCTCAAGTCACAGACCTGCTCCAGTGCTTACTGTGCCAGCTGCCACATCTTCTCCAGTGTCCGCAGTACCAGCCTCTCCACCTGCTCCAGTGTCCATGGTGCCAGCCACCGCACCTGATTTGCTTCACCATCATCTGTGCCTGCCGAATCTGTGCCAGTGGCAGCAGTGGCTGCTGCATCTGCTTCAGCATCTGTAGTGCCCACCATATCTGTATTACTGTCTATGGTACCTGCCACTAGTGTTGACATGTAAGGAGTTGGTCCCTAAGTTGACCTCCAAAACTGTGCTAAGGTGAATGCACATACTGATCCAAAGACGTTGCCTGCTTGTGTCTTTGTACCCCTGTCTGTTCCTGTTTTCTTGCCCGTGTGTGTTAATGCTCCAGATTCTGTAGGGGGTTTAGTTTTTCCCATCCCTGTCACTGTTTATGTGTCTGTCCCCATCAGTGTGTTTGTGCCAGTTCCCTTGCCCAGTCCTGTCATGTTTTGTGCTTCTTATGTTCAGTCTCCTGTCGTGTCTCCTGTTTCTATGGTCCAGTCTCCAGTTATGTCTTGTGATTCTCATTTTTCCCAGGTTCAGTCTCCTGTCATGTCCTGTGTTTCCCAGGTCCAGTCTCCTGTCTTGTCTCATGTTTTGCCCCTGGTCCTGTTTTTTTGTACAGCCTTATGTTCATGTCTAGTTGGCTTGTCCTTTGTCCTAGTCTTGTTTCCTGTTTTCTGGGTCCTTCTCCTTCACCACATTGGGGATGGGCCTACTGTTATGCTTCTGTCCTGTCATGCGCCCCTGTCAGTCCTTTTCTGTCTTCATTCTGTTCATTTTGTTTTTTGTTTGCCACATGGTTTTCAGAACATTTCATCTATGGTGTGTTTTGGTCCCTTTTCCACCATAGTTCCACCATGTCCTCAGTGTTTCCCACCTGCATCTCATTTGTAGTCCTGTCCATTTGTAACCAGCCCCAGTTTTTTTCTAGTCCTTGTCTTTGTATATAAGGCCCCTTGTTTCAGTCTATGTTAGTTGGTCTTTGTTGATGTTAGCATGTACATCTAGTCATAGTTGTCTGGTTTTGTTTTTGTTGTTCTGTTTAGTTTGTTTAGTCTTGTACCTTTATATCTGTTTGGTTGTCAGTCTCTTTTTCTTGTTTTAGTTACTGTGTATTTTAGTTTGTTCACTGGCTCTGCCCTCAAATGTAACAATAATAAATAAACTACCTATTAATCAGTGGGTTGGGCCTTTTTCCGAAGCTGTTTATTAATTAATTGAAGATAGACCTTTTTAGGGGAATTTTGTTGGGGGCTTGCAGAGCTGGCAATGAAAATTCAAAAGTCAAACCAATCTATGTATGCATTAATGCTTTGTAAAATCAACATTTTTGAGACATAAAATATTCAAAATCTAAGATATTTTTGAGCTCAGAAATCGTATCGAACCTGCTTCATTACACCACTGTTACACATGCATGTGCAAGTGCCACTATGACAGGTGCATTTGGTGTTCTCTGCTGTTGCAGCACGGTTGGTACAAGGGTAAAACATGCACAGTGGAGCCTGCTAGACTGACCTGCTAAATGTATTCTGCGCTCAATAACCGCTCTGAGTTGAAAATCATGTAAAACGCCAGGAACTCCCGATGCTTTTAAAAGCCACATCTGATAGTAGATAATGACAGAGATTTCAGGGCCATTATGGAAGGCTATCAAATATTCCATTCCTTTTTTTTCACATTCAGATTTGTAAAACATCCACAGAGAGGCTGCCAGTGCTCAGTATCTGCACAACATAGCAAAAGATAAGACAGCCTGGAACCAACTGAGGCTGCAATAAAGAAATAAGAAAATGCTTATCAAAATGAAACACGCAAAATGTATGACTTACCATGACAGAGACTTTGAGTTTTGTGCCAAGCTAAAGGTCAGTATATTAAATACACAAATACCAAAACAACATGTCGTGTCTAGCATACAATATAGCAGATAGGAAGACTTGAAGGTAGTAATGAAATCCTGCAGCAGTTGCTTAGCTGTGACTTATGTGATATCCAGCCTATGTCATATACATGCATTGCATTTCTACAGAAATAACATCTAATGTCACAGTATGTCTTAGATATATTCTTTTATTTAGTCTGTCCAGCTGTATTGCAAGATACAAGAAGTGTGTGTGTGTGTGTGTGTGTGTGTGTGTGTGTGTGTGTGTGTGTGTGTGTGTGTGTGTGTGTGTGTGTGTGTGTGTCTGTGTGCCCGTGTGCACACACAATAGCATTCAGAACTACTTGACTTGTGCCTGAGATGTACTTTTCTTTTTTCATTTTGCCATGCAGTTCACATGGGGACGAGTGTACGCCTCTGAACCTATTAGTTTTATGTTGATAAAACTGAAAGATAGATGTAGAAAAAAAAGAAAATCTCTCTGACCAATGAACAACAAGGAAGAGGGTAGAGAAAGAAGAGAAAATGAGAGGTTCAACAGACACACATCAAAAACTTCCCTGTAATGGGCAGGCATTCACCCATTGGACCAACATCTTTCAATTTATTAGCATGACAAAGGACACAATCATTTTGGATATGCCTGAATGCAATTTTCATTAACTTTGCAATGATTTATTAACAAAAGTGTCAGGAATGTAATAAAAGCAGCAGGACTTTGAAAAACGCTAAAATAAAAAATAGAAAGAATTAAACCAAAATAAAATAAATAAAGAAATGCAATCTAAATCAAGGAGAAAGGGAAAGAGTGGAGTGTGTGTGTGTGTGTGTGTGTGTGTGTGTGTGTGTGTGTGTGTGTGTGTGTGTGTGTGTGTGTGAGAGAGAGAGAGAGAGAGAGAGAGAGAGAGAGAGAGAGAGAGAGAGAGAGAGAAATGCCTTGCAGCATCAGGTCAATAAGGTTTCCTGATTCCTTCACTGACATCATAGTGAGTGAACTGTGCAATTAACACAGAAAGCAAAGAACAAGCTAATGTCTCACTTCAGTGTAATTACGCTGAGCTGAAGGCACACACAGACAGTGCAGCCAATGCTTGTGTCAACCAGGCTGTACAAGCCGTGACATATACACATGCACACACAACAGTCTATTTCAATGTATAAGCATATGCCTTCAGTAAGAAATCAAGACGCCTTATTGGCCATGCTGACATTTACTTCCCCTCATCTCCCCTCATCTGCTGGGTGATATAACGTTTATACTAGCAATACACAAAATTCAAAAATGGATTCAAAACAACATAGTCTTGTCTTAATGTTAATGTGGTTAATAAAGTTAATAAACTTCACTGACAGTAAATCAAAAATAAAGAAAGCCTGAATAAAATTCAGATATAACTGTTAAATCTAAGAACCCAAGATCTGCACTTTGCAGGCAGTTACATGCCATTTTCTAGACTCCAAATCTCAGGATCAGAGTAATCTACACACATGATGCACATATCATAACAAACTAGCATACTTATCCTAACTATGGTGGTCTCATTGTGTGACCAATTTTTGAGTGAGTAATTAGACCCCAATTAATCAGCAAGAGATGGTTGGGCTGATGACATCACTGACCCAGATATTGGGTTACAGACAAAAATGAGAAGGAAGGGGCTGTTTGCTCTCTTTTTTTGCTCACACAGTGTTCAAAATTCAGAATAAAATCCTGAAGTGGGATAATACTTTTATATACATAAAAAACAAAAATAAATAAATTTGTTTTTGTATTAAATTTGGACCACTGTCATGTATTTTGATGAAAGTATTACTATAAATATCCTTGCCAATCTAATCCTTACAAATAATGCATCAAAAATCCTGCCTTTTCAGTTCCAAAACTATACATTTGTGATGAATAAAAGCCAAGATACCTAGTCTTGATCAGTGACAGTTGTTTTCACAAAAGAGAACTGCCTTAGTAAGAACTTTATGAGGAAGATCAGTACACTTACTCATTCATACAATTATTTAATCATCCAATAATATGGCAAAATAATGTGATATAATGTGGCAGAATCTCAATTTCTGCACACAGATGGTAGGGTCAGAACACAACAGCATGAATCCATGGGCCCAACCTGCCATGTGTCAACAGTCCTGGTGGAGGTGGTGTAATGGTGTGGGGAACGTTTTCCTGGCACACCTTGGGCCTGTTGATACCAATCAATCATTGCTTGGAGGCCACAGCGTATTTGAGAATTGCTGCTGAGCATGTATATATCTATGTACGGTCCCTTCAATTTCCTCATCATGTAATGGCTACTTCAGCCATGATAATTCATTTTGACACAAAGGAAAAGCCATCTACAACTGGTGTTGAAAATTAGATCAGTGTACCAGGGCCCTTTAGGGCAGACAGAATCACAGTATTGTTGCATAAAAACAAATCTGATATGAAGACGGAAATGTGCAAAATAAGAATATGTACTTTATTATCAAGAACTGAAATTATTCTTTTAGCACCTGAGCTTACTACACACGCCAACATGCTTCAGTCTATTTGCACTTACATGCATAGCATGGGAACAATGTTGAACAGACTAGCTTCAGTATAATCGAAAAACACAACATTCGTGCTGCAAAAGTGCACTCGCACTTTCATTTTCAAAGGGTGCCCACCGTTGCTATGAGTCCTACTTCCGCCCTATTGTAAAGGAACTGCTAAATTGATAGTTATAGATATATGCGCATATACTAGTGCATCTCAAATTTAAATAAAGCTAATGTATCTATTCACAATATCTTTAAAAAAGTTAATCTGTCCTTCTTTATATTCTTTACACATAAAGTGACATTTCAATGGGTGACTTACAGCATGAAAGTGCTTTTGAAAAATCTGCAGATTGCGTATTTGTTTTAATCCCAATCCAGTTTCAAATTTTCATTTTAAAATTTAGAGCATTATCTTTTGGCCCCAAGACACAATTAACAGACATTTTCTCAGCCATGGCAGCCATCAGGAACATTAATAAATGGTAAGGTAAATTAAAACCAACTTAATCAGGGCCATCCCTAGCTTCTACACACTGTTTAGACTTTTTAATAATATGTGGAAATCATTACATCCTTTCAACCAGTAAACTGTAAACTTAATAAAATACTGATTATTTTTTATACAGTTTTATTGGTACTGACAGGACAAAATAGCAATCTATAGGCAGTTCAATCAATGGACATTCAGTTTAAATCTAATGTAACTACACTGTTAAAAGTAAAAGCTCCTTGAGGAACTTTTTGAGGTTCTTCAGATTTAAACTGTAGGAGAGCCTCTTAGGGAGCTTCAAGGAACCTTAAGGAAATTCTCAAGGAGCTTTTACTATTAATAGTGTACATTATTTAAATACTCCAGTCCACAATTTTGTTGGCCAAACTCTTATTAGATTGTACAACAAAGTGGATACAGTCATAATTTTAGTCAAATTGAGCTGTGTTTAAAATAGCGTGAGAATATCAAATTGTGAATCCCAGAACCATGGAAGCACATACTAATTAACTTTATTCATGCAAATGTAAATATTAGTTGATATGATGGGATGAAAGTATTAATCACTGCGATGGACTGGTGACCTGTCCAAGGGGTATTGCTATCTTGCACCCAATGATTCTGGACAGCCTCTGGATCCACAATAATCTTGAAGGGGATGAACCGGATAAGAAGAGGAATGGATGAATGAATTAACTAGCCTTATTGACTAACCATTCTTATCCATTTACCAGTGTTTTCTTATTTGGAATTTGTTCAATTTACAAGGACAATCTGCCATGGTAAGAGCAGAGCACGCAACATTTTTTCTTTTTTTTTTTTTTTTTAGAACAAATTCTGTGAATTAGGCTGGTTATGGTTCGTGTATAGCCTGCTCTCACGTCTATTCAGGCTTTTTCTTTCTCAACCTAAGAAAAGCATAACAGCATGATTCCTCAAGCCTGTTCAGAAGCCAAGCAGAAAAGTCATCATCTCTGCATTACTCCCCTCTTCAGTTACCAGAGACTGCATGTGCTCAATGTGATTTTCATCATTTACAACTTATTAAACTTCTAGACCAAATATTTACAAAAGCAAATTCTCCAAGAGAGTAGAAATTACTAAAGGAACTCGGAGGAGAGCTTATATTTCAGAGGCCAAAGTGTGGAGTAAAAAAAAAAAAAACAATGCGGCCAAGAAAATGAAATAGTTATGAGGAGCCTAGTTCAGCGTCACATATGCACAGCTAATAAACTCACACAGAGAAAGATTGCCATAATAAGTGTATCTCTAGAAGAGTGGAACCCAAGTCACAGTAAAATGGCTGTACTGCGATAATGTTTTACCTCACCCTCCAACCCAGCTCCTTCATATCATCAACATGTTATCAATTCATAATTCAGTTGCCATAATAAATAATAAACAGCAGAGGAAGTAATCTTCAAAAGACACAGACACTCCCAGGTGAGAATCATAGAACTACTTCATTACGCATTGCTGAGAGTTTGATGGGATTAATAATGGAGAACCTAGCAAACTCAGAATGACCAAGGCACAGGTTACCCACTTCGATCAAGTGACACTACACTAATCAGTGCGGAAACGTGGCAGTGTCCACAGAGGAAGTCTTACTGGGTGTATGTGATGGTATGAATGCTTTGGTTGATGATTCCAGTTTTTGATATTACTGTATAAGTACTGAACTAATTTCGCTACAGCTGTTTTAGACTTATTATGATAACCTGCATCTCTTTACACCACTGGCACTCAACCCTTGTCCTGGATTACCATTGCCCTGCAGGTTTAAGAGTCTCCCTTAAATCCAACACACCTGATCAAACTAATCAACTAAATGACGAGTCCTTGCTGATGTGAAATGGGTGTGTAACAGCAGAAAAACTTACACTTACAAAAAGTCACACGGCAGTGGTACCTCAGGCCAGGATCGAGAACCTCCGATTTACACCACTCAAAAATCAACTACAATTAGCGTACTGTACCTACTGTACCCAACTAGTGAGTAACAATACACACATTGCATATTGTACATGCAAAATCTATTTTGGTTGAATGGCGATAAAAGATACACAATATGATATATGATGTGAAAAATGATCGTGAAAAAATCAGGACACCCCATGAAATACTTTAAACAGACTGAAATATTATTTTCATTTCTTCTTTATATACACTAAGTCATCTTCTTGATGGTGTGTGTGTGTGTGAAAACTTGAGTGGGGCAAAGGGGAGCAGAGTAGGAGGAGGAGCTGAAAGCAGAGGCCGGAGCAGGACAAAAGAGCAGACAATTCTGCAAGAATGAAACAGAACGTTATTTACAAACACTTAATATAAATATGAATATATTGCCCAGCCCTAATATGACTATCATTGCTTTAAAATAGCTAACCTTCACCTAGTACACATACCTGAATTTTGGTACTGATACCCAACAGTGGTTCGTTTTTTTTCTCTGTTGCAAAAAAAGTCCAAACTCAGCTTTTGTTATTTATTTAGAACATTTGACCAGAGATTCTCTTCAGCTGTGGAGCCTGATATCAGGCTAGTGATGTTAAAAGTCTTTACTCTGCTTCTCCATTCATTTTACACATTTAACAGTAGATTTGTCAATGAGTTTAAGTCAGATATGGTAAAAAGTGCCGACATTTTTTTTTAATCAGACCATGTAGTCTGATCCTACACAGCAGTTCTGCACGAGGTCAGACAAACCCCAAAAACCTTTCCACAATGTGTGTTTCAAGAAACACGTGCTTCTTCAAGCAAAAACAGTTCCTGTTTGTCCTGCATTGGAATACAAGCTACAAATGTATATGTGTATCACTTGAATAAACTGTGTGAAATACTACAGCAACAGGAAAACTATATTATGGAACAACTATATTATATTATACAGCAATATTATGGAATATAACAGTTAACCCCATTTCACATGCATGCTTCAAAAGCAGTGGCTGCAGGCATGCTGCTAACATTACTGGCAGCTGTTGTGGGGGATGTGGCTTTCAGGCTACACTTTCCAGCTTTAGGATATTTTGTGTTTGACCAGGTGTTTGCTCAAGTTAGAAGTGTTGCTATGGCCAGTTTGCATTTCCCATTAGAAACACTGCAAAGAGTGTTGTCTGCATCATGATTCGGAAAACCACAATTGAGGCACCTTTCAGTTTGTCACTGCCCTGACTGTGTGATACGCCTGAACCAAAAAGGTTGCACTGATTGATAAGACGTGAATCAGTACTCTGTAGTACTAATACACTTCTGCCTGTTCCCTTAAAATAAAGACTTTGGTACTGAGCCCTATTCCCTAATATCCATATTAGCCAAAAATATGACTACCTAACATGTATCAGTGTAATATGAACCCATTTTACATTTTTTATTGACATTAACCATTGACAAAACAAGCTCATGGTCAACTCTACAGTCTAGATGTCAGAAATAAGACTTTTACTCCTGTGTCTTAGACCAGGAGTCACAATATATGACACACGCCCCCAAAAAGTCGGTTTATGCAAATAATCCCTGTGGAAATGACAGCAACATTCATATGATTAGCTGAACATAAAACTAATTTATGTTCCAGAGATAAATATTTACCTGCCTTCCCCAAGGACATATGTCTGGATGGTTTAACACAGCTTGGAGGGAGGAGAGAAGGGGGGAAAAACATGTACCTTTTATATATATAGTCAACTTTTAGAGAAGCTTATTCTGGCAAAGGTGCCTGATGAATGGTGTTCCTTTCTTAAGCCCTTTCAGGGAAAGAAAATAAGCTCAACATTGCAATTTACCAAGCCGTATAAATCAGCTCATGACCACAAATAATTCTGTGAGCAGAGAATTTATATGTTTAATTACACCGTGCAGGTGCCAGGCTTGTCTTCCTCATTACTCTAAGATATATGAAACATGCTTAATAACATGTACAACAGCAGGACAAAAGGAAGACAAAGCAATTAGCTGGGTGTTATTTAATAAGCTACTTCCATGCGATGCTTTAGTTTGGCCTAGTATTTCATAACCTACATCTCATTTCACAATGAGAGGCTTCCAGATTACCTTAGAATGGTTGCCTGTGTTAATTGTTGTTTACATTTATCACACGATAGTAATTAAGAGGTGGAGGTGGATTCTTCCTTTCAAGCACCAACGCTATTCTTTTTAGAGTACAGAAGGCTACAGTAGCTGGGCGTATATTGTGGCCAACCACTGGAGACCTTTAGCTAGGAGCCGCTGTCTTTATTGCTTCAAACTCATAGCCTCTGCATTTCCAAAAGGGCAGTCATTCTTCACACACTTGAACAAAGGACACGAGGTCTCCTGAATATAGTCAAAATTCACAGTTAGCCAAAATCATTGTTTGCGAGCCATTTTCTGCATATGTTTAACATACACTCATCAAAAAATAGTTGCAACCAGAAGAAATCAACCGATTGCAATACAAGACTGCAATGGTGTTGTGCCAGATTGGAGTCACTCAGAATAGAAGTGGGTCGTCTTCAGTAATGAGTCCTGCCAAAATCAACAGTTTGTCATACATCACACATCCATAAGGTGTGCAAATTTGTATAATTGTCTCGATCTTTATTACAGGCACTTTGACAGACCAGCCTTACGTTAATGAGGTCCTACATATAGTACCTGGCTAATGATGATTGCTGTTTTTATTATTATTTCAATACATCACACAATACAACACAGAAAAGAAATGTCAAAGAAAATTTTGGCAAATTGGCTACACTTTGGGGAAAAAGGAATACTGTAAATTTGGTGCAGAGACCAACACTTTCAATGAAATGGACACAAACGAGCTGCCCGCTGCCATTCCACCCATGGGCCTGGAAGTAAATCAAAGAGGAGCAGTGTGCCAGTATGGGTGGTAGGGAATTCAAATCACAGGGTCAAGGGAGTTCACCAGAACAGAGGACGGCCTCCACAGGAGAGAGAAAGTGAGTGTGAGAGAGAAAACAGAAGACAGAATGAGTTAGAGAGTGGTGATGTGAAAGCCACATGTGCACTGGGCCTCTCATTCACCACAGTCCAGCTGCCCTTGCAACACCCTTGCAGCCTGGGGGTATTTAACCAGCCAGTGAGGGCCAACTCCGGTGTGTTTTCTTTCACATGCGTGTTCTCTCTCTCACTCTCTCACTCTCTCTCTCTCTCTCTCTCTCTCTCTCTCTCTCTCTCTCTCTCTCTCACTCACTCACTCACTCACGCACTCACGCACTCACTCACGCACTCACGCAGCCCATGTCTCACCTGAGGCTGTTCAGAGCCCAGTCAAGCCAGGTCCATTCCACCCTCCCTCTCCCACTAACCTCCACCCCACGGCAGCAGACCTCACATGAGGCTTGACCTCCTAGCCCTACTCAGTTTCTCCATGGCTGCTTGTAGTAACGCATGCCCACTATGCCTCACAAACACACATGCTTGTATTGGACTTGGCCCGAGCTGGCCTGGCACGGCTTGATGAGCGGGCAGCAAGCGGGCCGTGGGAACAGCTTGGCGAAGCTGGCCATGTCCGCAGGGCCGCTTGGACATGCTAAGCGTTTTTAACAGGATGACATGGACTACCTGGCCTGCTCAATCTGTTACAGGCAGTCTCACCGGACCGCTCTGGGCATCAGGCCGGACACAAGCCATTTACTAAAATACCATATTTACTCTACTAATACCATGGCAATTATGGTTCTGCTACCCCACAGGTGGCCATAGTAGGGGAAAAAGCAAAGGTCCAGTCAGACAGAATAACATACGAAGTCATAAAGCAGTCTCTGTACAGTGTCTCTACATGTCTTAAAATGTTTATACAGGTCTATTATTTCAACTGTTTCAGTGGCAAAGCTGCCTGTTCACAAACCCCTTTTTGCAGAGGGAGAGATGTTTAATTCTACATTTAAACGAACTCTTCTTATTGAGCAGCACAAAAAACTACCTTCATTTAGACATGCCCAAATCCAGCCATTAGATTGGCCTCCCCACATCACACATGATGCTTCCAGGCTGAGATAATGAAGAATAGCACATGCTTCCTCTACTTAATGTAAAACCAGCATTTGAATCTTTTCAAACTGCCACCAAAACTGTGGTTATACTACATCATTTTAGCTCTGATTCCCAGTCTGGACAGGTCTGTGCAGACTGATACTAGTCTGATACTAGTATTTGAGGCAGTCAGTGTCATCAGTTGAGAGAGAAAAGCAAGCAATGTGAGAGGGTCACAGACTCTTAGAGATTTTCTAATTAAATGTAAATGTATGCACTTGTTCAAAAACTGCCACATTGCACCAAACAAAAGTAGGGGCTGAGGCAGTACTTTGGAGCTACAACTCATCAAGTCTGTGATCCTTTCCACAAACATGATGAGTTATATTAGGCAAAGCAAACCCTCTGTGTCACTACCACTAACGTGTTTTCAGTTAAAGAATTTTCTTTTAAAACATATGCACCAGTATCTGCCCTACGTGAGGGCCTGCATGAAAAGGGAATTGACATTTTATCTTGGCTTTACTACTCTACTAACACTAAAATATTTAAATATGCAGCACTGACAGAGAGTGATTGTGACACTTCAGATTCAGATTCAGATCCTTGAATGTGGATGAGAAAAGTAATGCAATCTGGGAAAGAAAAATGAAATTAAAATCCATTATTGCATTACACACCTGTAACTAGCTGGGCGAAATGTCATGTACAAGGTGGGAGAAACGAACCAGACCATTGACGAATACGCCTTTATGGGCATCGGTGAGATAACTTTCCTTCCATCAGTAACCACTATGTCCTCCCTTCACCTAACCAGCTGTACCTTGAATGCCACCTTTCCATCAGAGTAATTAGTTTCTATGTGGCGAAGCCTGCTTCACAGAGGCCAAATCAAATTTGCTCAATTTGGGCTAGGAAGAGAAAGAGCTTTAATAGGAGCTAACAGGCACTGGATGTCAGCAGGCAGGATGGATGGGGCAGGATGGGTTTGGCACAGCTCCTACCTGTCTGAGCCCTGCTGGATCCTTTCCAACTGGTTAACTCTCCATCAGCCGGCTGCACAGCACTGTCTGTCCCAGTGTCCAGTTGGCCACTGCTGTTGTTCCTGGGGACACGTGATATAAGAAAAGAAGAGAATAAGAAAAACACAAGGTAATATGGGTAAGTGACTCATAGACTATGACAATAGTTGCTCAGACTATACCATTAGAAACACATCTGGTTCATCAAAGAACCTCTCAGCAGATGGTTCTTTAAAATAAAACTGTAAGTAAGATCTATATATATATATATATATATATATATATATATATATATATATATATATATAGGAAAAATCATCACGTGTGTGTGTTTGTTTTGTTTTTCTTACCTTTAAAGGTAACCATAATTTTAGGAGTACACTACATCAGACTCAGTTCTCTTTGGAATAAGATACAGAGCTCTGAGGGCATTCAAGCTCAATAATAAACAATTACGGCCCAAGAGACCAGGACTATGTGAGCAAAAACAAATTATATTTTAAGCAGCTTTCCTTTTGTTCATTGTTTTGTTGCTTTCTAGAAGGAATTTGATTCCTCTCCCCTACAACATGGCAAGAGAGGCTCCTGTCGCACCTGTTTTCTGGCAGGGAGAGAAGGATTGGGCAGGGCTGCACCGGGCGAGGGTTATTTTATAATGAGCAGAGGCAATACTCACAGGCACTGTCAGATGTACTCTATCCCACCAGTGAGATCAGCCCAGAGAAAGAAAAGGGGAAGAGGAGAGAGGAGGGAAAAACAGGGAGGAGAGTGATGAGAGAGTGAGAGGGAAGAGAGAGGAAAGCAGCAGAGGAGGAAAGACAGGAGGGAAGGATGACAGTGCCAGGAGCCAGCTGCTGCAGAGCGCACACTCTCATGGAGTGGTGCATGATGGGACACGAGCTGACACAGGCCATGAGGTCACTGTGAGATGGCGGAGTTGGATTGATTTAATAGTAGCCCCCTCTACACTACCTTGCACCTCACAGTCAAAAACAAGCATGCAAAACAAAGTTGAGGAGGAGATACTCACAGTATTAAATACAGACGAATAAAAATGATAAACAGAGTGGAGGTACCACCATTTGGATGGCATCCGATGCAATCACCTTGTAAAGTGCATTTTATAGCCCCTTGTTTATGAGCAATTATGAGGGCAGGTGTAGGAATAAGAGACTTCCAGCCTTGTTTAAAAACCATCAAGTTGAGATGTCGAGAACAAAGATGCTTAACGTCCACCTGTATGTATTAAAGGAACAAACATCTCATTTACATAATTTTTCTCTTACTTCAAATTTAGCTGACATGTTCAGCATCCAAAGTTTGCTTCTTTAGCTTTATGCGACACACACAAAGTTAATGTCAGTAACTGGTAACAGAGACATATTTCCCCAAGTTATCCATAGCTTGCACCGGAAGTAAAAATAACACAAACCACCCTGTTTATTTCCCATACCTTTACCCAAAATCTACATAACATATGTTTAGTTGAGACTACTTAAATGTCAAATGCAGTTTGAGGCATCAGCTGAGGCTGCAGTGGCCACATGTTCACCAAAGCTGGACAGCTGAAGATGTAACCAGGTCTTATCAATCTCCATTTCTGGAGGCACACAAATAGTATGGTCATAATTTGGCACAAACAGCACACAAAAATGGGCTGCATTTGACCCAGACCTGCCCGCAATGTAGACATATCAGACTTGCCTTTGGTAGACTTACTTAGGGTATATTCTCATTTCTTTAGAACACAACACAACAAAAATGTATGTATTGTTCATGTGATGCATTGCTTTACAAACATTTAGGATGATTTTATTACTTGATTATAATTATTTAGCAGTTTTCCGTTATGTGAATTACACACAATACGCATTGCAGAATTTTAACAATTAAAGAGACAACTTATTTACCAGATTTTTACAGGACCACTGAATTGATTAGCAGCTTGGTCACATACCTGAAAGTGAAATTTAGTCCAGTGCCACAAGATATTGTTAAGGGATCCGTGAGAATGTAGACCTCTATTTGAGAGCACAAGGAGGCCCAACCCAGAACTGGTATATTAATATAAAAAACAAACAATTACAGTTAGATAGACTTTCTCTTTAATTCAGCTTTTAATTAAACACCTGCCTGTCGTTTTACTAATGAATGTGTACACATTTTAATTGTCTTAAATGTTTTATTTTACTACTGTAACTGAGTAGAAGCAATAATAGAAAATCACTGTTTATTTATCACTCAACTTGTTTGTATATCACTATGAGTTGCTCCTAATGTGAAAAAACTACACTATAAATTATGTTTAGAACCACCCCCCCCACCCCCACCATCCTTGGGTATGAAATATTATTCCAAAATTAAGAAAATGTCTAATAAAGTTTCAGCTTACAGGTCCCCAAGGACACTTTATGTGTTACATTCTCAGGGTTTGGGTTCCTTATTTTGTATTTTAAACAAAACACAAACAGAATATTTTAAACAATAAAAAACTGAATAGATTAAAAAAATATATTAAATACATTGTTGAGCAGATTCCAAAGACAAGACAAGCACATTAAAAAGATACTTGAGCTCTAATGGTGTAGAGGAATGGCATGTGTATATGAATATGTATGTGTGTACATGAGTTGCTGTCAAGGTCTGTGGTTGAACCCTTTTCTAACGTGCCTCGATATTTTAAAATATTTCACCTATCTAAGAAACATCCATGCACAAATAATGTGAAAGCTGTAAAAACATCATATAACATAGTATGTACTATGGTATGTGGCACGGTCATTGGAGGACAGGTGATGGACCACTTTAGGTCAGACTTCATGAGTCTTCATCCTCAATCTGGCTGTGAGTTTAGATCCCCATGCTTGAGTCTCAGTATCCTGTAGGCTCCCTTCATCCTCCTGCCTCCTGCCTCCTGCACAGGGCCCACCAATCTCCTGACCCACTTATATACATCTGGGTCAGTTTCTGAACTCCAGTCCTGCACCACACACAAGCACATACACACAGCCTATTATACAGTTCTATTTGGAATAACGAGTGGTGTGCTTCATTCTGGCTCCACAGCCACTGAAGATATTCGCCTGCCTGAGGTTTTTTTTTTTTTTTTTTTTTGCATGCTCTTCTCCCTTCTTTTTTGCGCTCCTCTGAAGTCTTCATTTGTCCGAGAGGGCTTTAAATGGTATCAAAGTAGAGATTAGAAGAACATCACAGAAGGTGTGGAAAAACAAAAGGTGTTGTGCTGCACTGCTGAGAGTCCGTTAAGATCCATAACATGAGAGCAGTAGACTTCGACTCAGCCCTCAGCACTCTGAGGAGGCTTTAGCAGGGCACGGGGGAAATGATTAAAAACCTTTGCTGTTTTAGCTGTTTCCAAAAATAAGTTACCTTTGATGTGTTTGTGTTAAAGGCAAGACCGGCAGGTTTATTTATTTATTTATTTATTTTAGTAGGACAAGAGTAAATAGGTAAATGACATGGCTGTCCTATGGTCCTCTGCCTGGGGCCTGTGAGCGTTTTCTGTTCTGCACAATGACCCTTTCTCTCTCTCTCTCTCTCTCTCTCTCTCTCTCTGCATGTGTGTGTGTGAGAGAGAGAGCGCAGTGAGATTGTGTGTAAGTGAGGGAGCATGAGAGTCAAAAAGAGAGAAAGTGTGTGTGTGTGTGTGTGTGTGTTCATGAAGCCCAGTTAGAACCCATTTCTGCGAGGGCCCCTGGCTAAAGTGTTCAAACAGCCGTGATATTGAAATAAAAAGTGTGCAGGAGCGCCGGGGTTTGGAGCGATCCATAGCAAGGTATTGATCAAGGTTAGTGCTCTGCAAGAGAGCGCATCATCCTGACCGTGCCGCTGGCTGGATGGTATCACACACACACACACACACACACACACACACACACACACACACACACGTGTGCACACTACAAGTGGGTGCCTGCTCCAAAAAAATGGGATTCCACATCTGAGCTAACAAGGAAATCTCTTGGGCTCTGCAGGGCTCCGAGGAAGAGAAAGTGCAGCGTTTTGTAGCGTTTTTCAAAAACTAACTCCGCTCAAACAGCGAAAGAATGCAAGTGAAAAACTCAGCACATGCACAACACATCCCTGAACCAGCACTCTCGACCAAGCACAAATTACAAACGCCTTCAGGCTTGCAGGAGAACTCTTATTTTCTCACTCAAAGCCGCTGCTTTATGCAGGCATACTAGCTGTGATAATCATTCCGCTAAACATCTCAGCGGCAAAACCTGCACCAGTAAAGAAGTGAAGTAAGAAGCAAACTCTTAAGTCAGTGTGATGTTTAAAAGGAGACCGGGAGGATTTACACACTCTTTCATAGACAATGTGGGACTACTCAGGTTTTCATGCGTTATGCTTTAAAAGGCGCAACCTGCCAAACACGTCTGCAATTCTACTCAGCCTGGGCTACAGTAGAGTGTGCTCATATGAGGAAACCACGCCTGCCCCAATAGGGCTTCCTTCACGATGAAAGGACTGAGAAATGTGCTTTTTTATTTTTAGGCAAATGGCCAACTTCAAATAATGACATAAATGGAATTTATACAACCTCGTTAAAATGCGTCTCTTTGTGTCTAATGTGGTTTTTGCACATGACAACACTGAATTGTAGCTAACCCACTATGTGGCACATGTGTCTACCTGAACCTGTTCGTGATGTGAAGAGAAACACATGCATGCACACCAGGGTCTTGCAGATATACTGTAAAGATAACAAATCGCTGATATTAGGGTTCCAAGTATTTATGACCATTTAACAGAAAAAGACTGGTGTTCATTCACACAGTAACAAAATATAATATCGTGTGGTAAGTGTACCTTCATTATTTAAGGTACTCTTAAGTTATGAGATTAATTATAAATGGCTTGATTTGTATTTACAATATGGACGATGCTGTGAATTTCTGCTGTTTTACAATAAAGATGCCCTGGAATAGAAAACTGCATATACTTTGGCATAATAAATACACTGATCAACCTTTATGACCTTTATTTCTGAATATTTATAATGTTATCTCTACACTCCCTGTCCATTTTGTCAGCTCCTCTTACTATACAGGAGCACTTTGTAGTCTTCAACAACTTCAATGGTCAGGACCCCCAGAGGACCACCACAGAGCAAGTATTATGTGGGTGGTGGGTCATTCCTAGCACTACTGTAACACTGACATGATGGTGTCTATGCCTATATCTGTGCTCTCCGGTGTGGACCAGAGGAGGATGGGTTCCTCTGTTGAACCCTGGTTCCTCTCAAGGTTTCTTCTTCCTAGCCTGAGGGAGTTTTTCCTTGCCACTGTTGCTTGCTGGTTGCTCATTTGAGGCTTGGGCCCGGATTTCTGTAAAGCTGCTTTGTGACAAGTCCCTTGTTGTAAAAAGCGCCGTACAAATAAACTTTAATTGATTGATTGATGGTGGTGTGTTGTGCTGGTAAGGTTGGATCAGACACAGCGGTGCTGCTGGAGTTTTTAAACACAGTCCATTCACTGTCCACTCCAACACTGACCCTCCAACCTAGTTGTTGATGTAAAGTCAAAGAACAAAACATGGCAACAGCAACAGAACTCTGAGGCTGCAGACACCCTCTCAAAACATAGCCTCATAGCTCAAAAGAACATAGCCGATTCTGACGGATCGCCATTTTTGCTGAGGTTCATAGATGGTTCAGCAGATTTAGCACCAACATGAATTCATGAACTCCACCTTCCTTTTGTTAACAGCCTGGGCTGGTGGCTGTGGTGTAATGGTTTGGGAATGTTTTTTTGGCACTCTTGGTGTGTGTTAATACCAGTCAATTACTACTTGAATGCCACAGCCTATTTTAGTTTAGTGTAACCATGTGCATCTCTTCCTGGCCACAATTTATCCATTTTCAAATTATGTAGCATGAAAAAGCACAATAACACAAAGCAAATATAAGACTGGCCTTGTAAACAATAATAATAATAATTGTTTTCTTTCTAGTCACTGCTTTTGAATCCAATACAGCAGCTTTAGGATGCAGTACAGCAGAAAAGTCACAGAATGAAAGCAAACTAGAAACATGTGCAGAACAGTGGCATCCTATTAAAGTACCACACTTGAATGTAGTGAGCTCTTTAGAAAGACCCAAGGGCAGTCAACATTAACAAATGTGATTAATCTGTAAACTGTATAATGCATTTTACCAAGTTTGGCACCAACTTCCTCCCAATATGTCAGTACCTATTAACAGTTTCATTTAGTGATATAAACAGAGTGCATGGGAACATGGCGCTACTGTTCAGAAAGTAGATCACATTTTATTTATGCTGAAATATGGATTCTCATAACTAACTCACTCTCTCTTTTCTCTCTGAATTTCTTCACTGTTTAGGGTTTTAACATCATTGCGGGAACCTTAACCTTTCCTGACCTGTTGAAGTGAGATGACACAATTTTATGCAATTGCTTTTTTAACCTGTTATTATAAATAAAGTGTGGTTAAAAACTGCTGCTGCTCCTATGAGGCATAAGTTTAGCTAGCATTAACTTTCTCCATTAAATCTTCTGTTCTGTATGGCCATTTGTCCAAATCTGTGATTAAAATATTTAATCAAATTACCAATAATAATAATAATAATAATAATAATAATAATAATAATAATAATAATAATAATAATAATAATAGTATATGTATTGGAGCCAGGCTACCAGATCCCAAATAGGACTAAGCCTAGATTTCCTAGATTTCCAATGTTGATTTACTACTGACTCTGCAATTTAGCCCACAACTGAACCCAATCAAGGTTTTATTGCTAATATTTCATGACAACCCTAAAATATATCATACATTTCAACTGTTTAAAATCAGTATCCATGACAATTCTTTTAATACTGCCCAGGCCCAGAAGACACACATCTATACTGCCATCCAGAGACACTGGTAATGGACAGAGCCAGTCTGAGAGGATGATCAAATGTGGCAAAAGCCATCTGAAGGTTGTCCCCTCTATTCAAAACCTCAGCCACAGTGCAACGTTAGACACCGGTGAACGTCAACGACAAGGAGAAGTGATTTTATATTGTTTCTCTCTCTCTCTCTCTTCACTCTGGCTTCTCATCTGCTTGTCAGAGAGCAGTCTGGTCACTCTAAATGGATGGAGAAATTCCCTGCTTACTCATGCATACCACTGGCAAATTGTCCCCCTCAGATCCTGGCCCCGCCGTGTGATTTGCGCGAGACAGCGTGACACGGAGAGTCTCTGCCTCATTGGAAAAGGGCACCACAGAAATAGACAAACTAGTCCGAGAGGTGCATTTGAAGAAAATTATATCTTTCGGAGCTAGGCAGCACGCCGGAGCAGGGGGAGAAGAACGCTGGGAGAGGAGTGAGACGCCTTTTAGTGCCGACCTTGGCAGGGGAGTGGGCGGCCGGCAGCATTTGGAAAGGTCTCGCCGAGGCTGTCGTGCATGTTATTGTCATCATACTACGAATTAGGAGGTGAGAGCTGGGAAGGAAAAAAAATGTCTGGAGAGAAAAAGACAGAACAAAATATCAAACAATCTTCATGTGGTGGCAAATAACTCTGCGGAGGGACTTGATAAGAAGCTTCAGATGGAGCTTCCAAGCCTGTGTGTGTGTCTTTCTGGTGGCCATTGTGACTTGTAGGTCTGTAACAGTATATCATAACCATATAGAGTACAGAATGTTGATGTGCTAAATACATACCAACACAGTTTCTGAATACCTCTCTCACTCCTTCTCTCTCTTACTCTCTCTCTCTTATCCTGTGTTGTGAGCTGAGCGGAAGCTGCATGATAAAGCAGTAATGGGACGCCCACCCACAGCCTCTCATTTAGGCTAGGTGAGTGACTGTGTGCAGAACGATCATCTTTAATATTAATAATGGCTTCATGCGCCCCCTATGGACCGTGTGATTTCCTTCCCCTGCGCACTCACCCGTGCCAGGGCACAGCGCAACGAGCAGGGATTATTAATGCTTTTACCAACTTTGCCTTCAAGATCATCTGTAATAACAGAGAACATCCGTTAGCACTGAATTAGATCAATTAGACGGCACTCTTAAAAGAGGTTACAGAGCAATTCATAAATGGAGCTATGAGGGAAGGGGAGAGGAGGAGGAAGAAGAAGAAAAAGTAGAAAAAGAAGGAAAAAACACTCAGCCATGTTATAGCCCATGAATAACCATGAGAAGGTATTAGACAGCATAATAGCATGGGATCATGTGGAGACCTGTTGAGAGCTCCAGGTACAATAGTGCTAAGATAAACTTCTGCCTTGTTACCGATGAGAGCAATGCAAAAGCCAGAGCAACCCACAAGTACACACAATAGTGTACCTGTGCACATGCACCCACACACACAATCACACACACATACACACACAAGCTCTCATAAACACATACTTGGACTAGACTTTACGTAGAGTCTTACGTAAAATCTGTTTTCTCTCTCCCTCTCTCTCTCTCTCTCTCTCTCTCTCTCTCTCTCTCTCTCAAAGATACACTAAAGCCTTCAGATACCGGTCTGGTTAAACACATTATGCAAGCCTTTGAAACAAAATGCACTACAAGTAAAATACAGAATAAAAGAGGAGGAATGTTGGCTAATTCAGAACACTAGGTGGAGAAAGTCAGTTAGCCTTCTCTTTTCCAAAGAGGACGTTGCAGCTTTCCAGCCATAAAGATCAGGCAGGGAGGTCCGTTTAAGGCAAACCACATTAAACATCCTTACTTAGAGAGGAATTCTGGCACATGTTCTTTTTTTCTCCCCCTCTTCTCTCCCCTACTCCTGATCTTTAATCTCTGGGCCAAAGTCTGCTATACAGATTATGGCAGTAGCTACTGACAAGTCTACTAAATCTTAGCTCAATGTCAAATCTGGCATCAGAAATAGTTGAGAATTATTCACCAAAGGCAAAATACTATAGTAACAGGCACTTGCCGCAAGGAAAAACCTCATCAGACAGCCTGGCCTGATGGACACTGGCTTCTTTTATGCTGACCAACCAGGCTTAACCTAGACTGCAGAGCCAAGCCAATGCTTGACTATATTGTAGAAGCCTGTAGTTTATTTAATAGTGTGCATATGACTGAAAGAAACCAGCTGAAAATTTCCTATCCAGAACAGTTTGAAGGGAAAGGTAGAAGGGAACGCCGCATGATCCAGGCAGATGACAGGCTAATAGTAGTGCTGATTTTACAGTAGGTGCAGTGATACTACAGTAATACCACTAAGGGTTTACACTAACCCCTGCTGAAATCTACTACTCACACTGAGAGACAGGCCATTTTAGAGTCATTTCACATGCTAAAGCTTGTTGCTTGTGGAGCAGAAACATTCTGTAGGAAAAGCTTTCTTGGTGATCTGTGAACAATGTCTGTTTTTCAAGCATCCTCTACTAGAGTTTGCTGCTTCTAAGCATGTTGTGGACATCACATACAATGCTACAGAGACTGGGAGGGTGAAGGCTCCCAGGGTGAACATGCTTCCTCCAATACATGTGAAACTTGCCACCAGCTCTTTTTGAGCTGCCCCAATTGCTTTTACTGCATCAATGTGCTCAGAGGAACGCATTGAACCTCCAGCTCCAGTATAACTGCTTTGTCAGATTCTGACTGTGAATGGCAAACAGCATGACCTGGGATTCAGACCTGCAATCCTCAGAGCAGACAGGAAAAAATGTCTGATGTTCATACATTGTTCATCCTGAGTGGAGAGACCTGCAAATGATGAAAGGCATGAAAAGAGTCTGTATGGTGTTCAACTAGAGTAATATTAACTTATTTTTGCTGTTTCACAGAAATAGGTCAATAATGTTTTGTCCTGCTTGCTAATGTGATAGATAAGTGATAATAATATTAAGGCTAATAATATTAGCCTGTAAACCTTTACTGGAGAGGGGCAGAGTTCGCCAACATTAGTTGATGAAGCTATCGGGAGAATAAGGGCTGAGTTTGATCATGATAGATGGGGCATTTTACACTGGAGATGGGCAGAGCGCAGTAAATTTAGCTGGTGAAGCTATAGGGAAGACATGAGCTGAATGTTAGATGTCAGCAGCTTGTTAGCCATCTAGCTACTGTAATTTTGTAGAAACAATAAAGTAAATACATTTTTTACTCCATTATCTTTTGTTTGGTGTGTTTGGATGCTGCATTTTGAAAGCTGTGTTTGTGTTTGCTCTTTCATCTGCAAGCTCAGTGATGTTACCTCGACCAAGCAAGGGCAAGAATTTAGGGCTTCTTTTTGTTTGTTGTGTGATTGAATCGTGCACATATCAAGTTTTTACTATTTAAAGTAGGGTTGGACCAATCAGTTTTTTTGGGCCAGATCGACAGGGCAGGGCTGGATGCCACATTAACCTTTCCAGGCATTACTTGATATTGCAAAACTAATACTGATATTCAGGGCTTTTGTAATGTTGCATTTTTGTCTCTCAAGATGAAATGTTTTTGCATATGTACTTGAAATTTGCTTTGTCAACACATTTTTAAAACTTCGTCAAACTCCGGGTTTTTAGAGGTGTTTGTTAACTCACTATACTGAGCTGAGTGATGTACTCTATAAACAGGTATCAAGCTGGTGATAGTCTTAAAAGTCTTTAATCTTCTTCCATATTTATAGATAGATAGATTTTGTATGTAACAAAAACTGTAACAAAAAGCAGTCTATGTGACCACCAGCCTTCTGTGAAGTGAAGCCAACTTTCACTGCTTATCACAGCTTAATTTTAGCAAAAGATATGTAGCTGAGCTTTAGTTAAGGATGCACAAATCTATTCAGAAACTCACATTTATCTGCTGCAATTCATATCTGTATTGGTGGTACGATCTCAGATCATCACTGTGTTTCAAGGCTACTGTAAGGTAAGGCCAGCTCTATCAGTACTGTCCAAATAAACAGACTGGACTGTATAACCACTGATAGCTATGAATAGCTGTCCATGGCCAGCGGCAAGCCTGGCAAAGCTGAGTTTATCATGCCTGAAGAGCAGGCGAAATGCAGACAAACAGGGAGCACAGTGCCCCCTCTGCCACTCTGCTGGCTGCTCAGTCCACTTAACGCACACTGCAGGCTGACTAATTACCATGGGGCTCTCTGTGCTTTCCCCCCACTACAACACACCCTTCCACCCCCCGGCCGAGCTCAGCACACCCCCACATCCCCTGCGGGCATGTGACACACTGACAGTAATCTCCCTGTGACAGCGCTTGGACGTGCCGTCATTAAGCCGTCCATGTTATTGAGATGATAGCCCTGAGAATGTGGCCACCGTGCCAAAGAGAGTGAGCTGTGAGCTCTTCCTCTGCAGCTGAAAGACAATGAGACAGAGTGACAGCACACCCCTTTCCCTGCAAGCCATACCATACTCAAACTGCTCTAATCCATGCCTTTAAATGCACCGTTGCCAAGGGATATTCTACCGTCTGCACGTTGGATTTAATTAAATATAAAACTGAGTTAAATATATCTCTTTTCAGAAAGAATGCATAAAAAAGCTTTTTTTTTGAGCTTGCACCAAGACACGGAATGGGTTTGGACAAGCCAGCATGATTTAGGAGTGCAGGAGAGCTTGCCTGTGTCCAAGCTCCCCATGAATAAATAAAAAATCCACGTCCTTCCTGCAAAAAAAGAAGAATAGTATGATCAGAAGCAAAAGGGAGAGAGAAAGAGAGGAGTAGAAAAAGAGGGGAGGAAAAAAAAAAGTTTCCTCCCCCTCCTCTCCTCTTCTCTGTCTCAGAGTGGCCTGACAGGGGAACAGATGGCAATTTAAGCGGAGAATTTATGAGCGCCACAATCTTAATGTTGCATAAAGAAAAGAAAAAGACTCGCATCAAACCCACTGACAAATGTACTTGCTAATATTAATGCACTCCTCATTCATCCAATATGCTTCCTAATTGCTTTTCTGTACACAGTAATATGGCACCTGCTGCTCAGCCCTTGCTCCGGCGTTGGAGAACGAGGCACGGGCGGCCGGCGCCACCGGCCCTCTCTCGCCGTGATGGATGCAGGGCCGTGCATCACACACCGCGCCTGTCAGCCAGCGTAATTAAAATTTTAGACTTACAGCGAAAGAGAGAGAGCAAGAGAGGGGGGGAGAGAGAGAGAAAGAGAGAGAGGAAGAGAGAGGGTGAGAGAAAAGGGGGGGGCAAGGAGCGGTAAACAATCAGCACACAAACACGGCCACTGCTCAGAGCCATCTTTACAATTAGACCACTCACCTTGTACGCCTCTAGAGCAAACACACACACACACACACAAACACACACACACACACACACACACACACACACACACACACACACACAAATAAACTCTCTAACATGCACATCCTCTAACTCCTAAACTGTTGAAATAAGAAATAAAAAAGAAACCAAATCACATCCAAAGAACTACATAGTTAATGAAAATGTGCTGCATTTCAAATATGCAAACCAGAAAAATTAAATACACACTGAAAGTACACAACAGGGGGTTTCTGAAGTTGCATGTAAAACCTGCCTTGTCTGCCGTAGAGAGGTATAATACAGAGCAGCAAATTCCCATTCTGAGCAAACTTTCCATTTCTCTTTCCAGTTATAAAGACTGCAAGAAACACTCATTTACTCATTTAACACAAGAGACCATTAATACTGATGAACAGAATTAAGATTAGCCATCAAGTAAAATAAATAAATTTATACACACACACACACACACACACACACACACGCACGCACACACGCACACACACACACACCATTCCTCCCATGCTTCTTGTATGTCTTTACAGTAGAATTTGATTCCTTTGACATTTCCTGAATCAGGCCTCATAGTTAATATGTGGAATTACACCTTGTGCAGAGTCATTTGGGATCATGTGAGGGACTCCCTATAGCTCCTGTCATTAACTCTATAACAGCTGGTGTTAAATGCACTAAATTGTAATATAATGAGCATGTGAATTGCAGGCAATTACAGAGTTAAATTGAATAAATCCTTAGAGCAATAAATTGTCCTTTCTTTTTACATCAGGCTTAATTGATGCACATTCTTATGTAGCCCTGAACAAACCGTTTGTCTGAACAGAAAATGCAACACAGCACCAGTTCATATTTTACAGAAATTATTCAGATACTGTAAAGCTATTTATTATCTCCATTAGTACTATATATCAAAAGTAGTGTTGTGCCAGAAACATTGAATGTATACAAGAAAAGAACATCCAGTCAAAAATGGTTAAACAATGAAAGAAACCAATTAAAATAAAATATATTCAAAACAATGTGAAACATCACCTTAATTTACTCTGATGTGGGTAAACAGTGTTTTTACTGTGCCTTAATTTACACATTTATACAGAGAGAGAGAGAGAGAGAGAGAGAGAGAGAGAGAGAGAGAGAGAGAGAGAGACTGACAGACTGCAGAATGTGACAGTCAGCAAAAAGAAAGAGACTGGACAGAGAAATAGACTGTACAGGATGACAAAGAGACTGAAGAGAGAGAGAGAAATGGAGAGAGAGAGAGAGAGAGAGAGAGAGAGAGAGAGAGAGAGAGACACTGTAAAAAATGAATTAGCTCTTATCACCACAAAATATGTAGCAACATGTCACCACTCATCATGTGTACTCCAGCTACACCATACACTAACACCCACATTAAATCACACCCACCCCTATTAAACAACAGTGAATATTTAATTTATAATTACATATACTTTTTGTCATTAGCTGATGATTATTATTTGTCTCATTTAATCACATACTGTTCAGATTTACTGTTTGAGTGCTTTTACAATATTGTTGTTGAAAGCCATGCCAATAAGGCCACTCTGAATTGAACTGAATTGAATTGAGAGAGAGAGAGAGAGACTGCACACACACACACACACACACACACACACACACACACACACACACACACACACACACACACACAGGAGAGAGAGAGGGACAGAGAGAGTTGAGACTTGTAGACGGTTCTCTGGCACTGGCTGCTTGTAAGGGAGTAACTCTGTTATGCGTGTAATGGGGGGTGTTGTGCACCTGAAGGCACATGTCAACACAGGATCCCAAGAGCTGGCAGCAGCCAAGGGCCTCAGCTCTACACATCTGCTCTGCCCATTTCCAGTGGGCAACCTGTGCATGCGCACACCAAAATACACTTACATATACCCGCACTTACTTAAACCCCCTCCCACCTGAAATACACACACAAATGAATGTGTACCCCCCCCCCCACACACACACAAACACACACACACGTACAATCTGTTTAACAAATAGCTTTCACTAATGGTTCTGTCATTAACTCACACGTCAGACAAAAGTCTGAAGTTGAACATGCTTCACACACACACACACACACACACACACAGACACACCGGCACACACACACGCAGAGGGCGAGAGAGCTCAGTGATTTGTTAAAGCTCCGTTAACGTGTACGTAGTCAGTGTTCGCTTGGTTGCGGTTCTTAAATTTCCTCAGCACCTGAAAAGCCCAGCCCACAGCAGTTAAGCGTGTAAAGAGTCAGGAAAGCTTGCACATGCCACATTCAGGCCGGCGTACAGACAGTATTTAACACAGCATGGGCGCTCGCACAAGAGCCTCAACACCTTCCATTACTGCACTCATCCGCACATTCAGCATCGTGAGGCAGCTGCAAGTTCCTCCCTGACTTTTTTCCCCTGCTTGTCTCTTTTTGTTTGTTTTTTTTATGATTTTTTTTTTTTGGGATCGTCACAGGCAGATCTCGTGCTCAATGTCACCACGATTCCACAGCACATGCATGGGTCGGCCCAGGGCCTGCCAGAGCCAGGTAATAATTGGGCTGTATTTTATGGTTTGTGTATTTTAAGATTGTGAGAAATGGCTCCACTGAATAAATCATTCATACATTTAGAGTGATTACCGGAGCGGGAAGTGGGAAGCTGGATCACCCAAGATAGATTACCCATAATGCATTTCAAGAAGGCAACTAATTAGCAGAAGAAAGGTCAAGTAAAACCAGAAAGTGATTAGAGAGAGGAGACAGAAAAAGGAGAGAGAGGGAGAGGAAGACAGAGAGAGGGACAGTGAGAGAAAGGAAAAGAAGAGAGAACAAGGGAGGGAGAGAGAGAGAGAGAGAGAGAGAGAGAGAGAGAGAGAGAGAGAGAGCTCTCACATACTCCCATACATTTAGTCACTTTTGGAATGTTGCCAAATGCCTATTTTTTTTTCTCTCTCGCCACTGTAACTGAAAGCGGTTGCTTCAATATTTAATGAAATGCTTATGTTGCGGCACCTGGACACATCCGCAGTTACGGTGAACTGTTGCCTCCCAAGTGGGTCATTACTGTAGCCATTTGCAAAGGGCGCAGGCCTCTCTCTGCCCGCAATGATGCCAGTCTTCAGGAATCTGCTGCAAAACAGCGGGGGGACAGTGGGGGCTGTGCGACTGCTCATCTACAGGGAGGACAGAGTAGAGGGTGAAAAACAAGCTGCAGAGAGAAAAAAAGAGAGCATAAAAAAAACCTACAGCACAACACCGCACCCGGGGCAAAGCTACTCCCACAGAGCCCAGCTACAGCAAAGCCTGCAGCCAGACTCCTGCTAGCAGCAACACCCAGAGATTACAGCTCTGCACCGACACAGCTGCCACTCTGGACACTTCTTCTTCTGCTCGGCACACAATATTAAAAGACGCAGGTTTGCATTTGCATCTCTACCCCCCCCCATAATGATCCAATGCATCAATACCATCAGCCATCAACGGGGAGCAGATGTCCTACGTTAGCGCATTCTTCTCTGGGGCTGGGAACAGCGCTTTAAAAAGCATTAGTCTGTGCAGTCCTGGCTGGATGGCTCACCGTGGCCTGCCATGCGCTTCTACAGGCAGGTGATCCCAAGGCCTAATGGAATTTAATTACTCCAGCCACATTAATCATGCCTACAGTGGAGCACCCACTATTTTATCACCACTCTTAGGGGTTATTAGTACAAATACACTGTCAAACTGCATTATGTGAGCAACATTTTAGGTGCCATCCCTCACACATTTATTAAAATCTTTATCAATATCTATCAGTGGACACTTTTCTCAAACACACGTTAAGAGCTTCTGATAAAGTTTCCTGCCAGCAGGTGACTACAGCCTGTAAAAGTTTCAGTTCATTAATTTTGTCCTGCCACGTCTGCCCATAGCTAGGCGACTGATGGGATGAGACTGGCAAGGACAGCCGTGGCTAGGCTTAAAGACAACACTCTGAAACGCATTACCACAGAGCAGCATGGAGCATTAGTCTGTTCATGCCATTAGAGACAGTCTAAAGGTGAAGATCTTCTTCTTGTTGCCTTTTAACTCCCAGTGTAGTGTAACAGATCATGTTTAAGAGCGAAATGATAACTGGTGAAGCCACAGTAGTGTTCTCACACACAAAGGAACAGCCCAACTATCCCTGTGAATATGTGAATATGAAATATTTAGGGACGCAACAACAAATCAAATGAATCAACTAAAATCAACAAACAAATTAGTTGTCAACTAATTTAATAGTTGATTAGTGACATCATTGTGTGTTTCTCGCGCTAATAGGAAACTAGAAATGGTTCAGGACACGCATTAACCACAGAGTATCAACATTAAAATTAATTGAAATACCACTTTTTATGTCTGATGTCACTAGGCAGCATTACAGAAATCCAACAGCCCAACCCATCTCTCCAGTGAGCAAGCCAATGGAGACAGTAGCAAGAATAAAAACTCTCTCAGAGCTGGAGGAAGAAACCTTGGGGGGATCACGAGGGGGGATCCCATCCTCCTTTGGTCAAACTACTTATAGGTTGATAAAAAGTCACCATACCACCACATAGTTACACTCAGATGTGCTGAAGTAAGGATGTTAATAATAATAATAATAATAATAATAATAATAATAATAATAATAATAATAATAATAATAATAATAACAACAACAACAGATAGTCAGGGTCCATGTAAATTTCTACATGTCTGTGTTGGCGGATGGGCAGCTAGTCCAAGGCAAGTAGCAGTAGCAGGAATGCAGGCAGCTGGTCTGAAGCACACAGCAAAGGAGATCACGGCAAAGTGGGCAACTAGTCCAAGGCAGGTAGCAGTAGTAGGAAGGTGGGCAGCTGGATGCAGAAAAGCCCAAGCCAATGTGGGCAACTAGCCCAAGATAAGTCACAAAAAACAAACTTAGCAGGAACACAAACCTTTTAAAAAAGAAACCTAAAACAAACCTTTGATGCTGTATTTTGGTTTTAAATTTTGACAGGGAAAAGAAACTGGAGTTTTGTTTATCTTTTAAATAAGTTTATTAAAACAGTATGTTTTATTGTCTTCAATATTATAAGGTCATAAAGACTAGACAGAAAGATGCCATGTGACAAGTCATTAGGTTTCTAAATGTTTCAGATTACACCACTGTAGAAATTAGACTTAAGAGGTATCGCATTCACACATCTGCACAGAGCTTCAGTTTAATCTGCTGTAAATTAACTCACACTCATTCCAAAAGAGCAACCCAGATCAAACTTAAACCTTACGCATTTATTCTTTTCCAAACTCATTCACCCGTGGGCCAGGTGCTGGTTTTCTTCTGTTTTAATTATTAGTTCTAGCCATGAAATAAAAATCAATAAGCAGATTCCCTGGTCTCTCGTTATCCTGTTGCACGTATTTTATAGTAAAATAAAACGGCACAATAATAAAGTGTGGAATTTCAGCCCTGCTGCTTTGGATACTCAAAGGTCAGAGAAATTAATTTTACTGACTGTAGAGGGGGGTGAGGGACGGGGAAAAAAGAAAGGAGTGAAACCACAATAAAACTCATGTAATATGAAACATTTCGGCAGCAGGTATTTCACCATTCACCCTGTCCTTTATAATCTTCAGCTTCTGGCCTTTGTAAAGCCCAGTTTGACCATTTGCCAAGCACAGTTTTATACACCCACTCACAGCAGTGACAACTGAACAAATCTGTGGTCTTTTTCTTGGACTTTGTATGCCAAACAAATTGAAAGAGGTTCACACTGTGAATCTTTTTCCATACTAGTGTTATCTGTTCAAGACTGCTTTAACTTTGAAACCTCAGACTGAATGGCTGTACAGTAATTTTTAAATATCACTGGCATGATTTTACCATATAAGATCCTCCAAAAACAATCAATCTTTTGATTTTGAGCATGTGTGCTTTTTTTCTACGTTTAAAATGGCCAATGCTGCTGTGCACAACCAAAGCACAAAGGACTATTGAGCCCAACATAAAATATGACTGCATTCAAAGCAGCATACGCACAAAAGAAAACTGAACATCAATGCCAGGGCCTTCAGCTCTACTTTGATCGGGATACACCTATCAATGAAAACAAATAATGTGATCTGGATCTGAAACGTAGTTAGCCATCTTGCAATCAGTAAACTGCACTACGCTTAGCCTGTGGCATTTGCAAGAATGAAATGGGTGCGTTTGACGGCAGTGGGTGAAGAAAAAGACATGAAGACTCAGGCTCAAGGCTATATGGTTGGGATTATTGGTGCATGTGTGACTGAGGTAGTGTGTGTTGGGTGGGTGGAGGGTGGTGGTGGTGTTGTGGAGGGGGTTGGTGACACACACACACACACACACACACACACACATTAGAGGATTTTGAGTGGTGGAACCCTCTGGATCTCTGCCACTCATCTGGCCACCTTCCTAACCAGGGCAGAAAATCAAACAAGTAGGAAAGAATTAAATAAAAGCGAGGAAGAAAAATGATTTCTTATAAATAGCAGAGTTCGCCAGAAGGCATAGGAAATGAGAGCAGTGAGGCGCGGGAGAGGAGCCTGAGCTTGACACGGGTCTTAAAATTGAGAGGGGGCGGAATCAGGGACCTACTGCGCAAAATGGCTCCAACCAAAGCAAGGATTAGTGTTCCTGCCTCCACGGCCAAGATTCTCCAGAACAACTAATCACCTTCAAGTTCTCTCCTTTTCTTTTTTTCTTTCTCTCTCTCTCTCTCTCTCTCCCCCCCCTCTCACTCAGTGCCTCTCACCCACCTCCCCACTCCCCTTTAAAGTATCATTTCACCCCTCTCAGTCATTATAGCTAAAATTAAGCAGAGAATGTTCTGCCAGAGTCGATTAGACCCAACCCTGGCTTCGAGCTCAGCAGAGGGTGTTGTGTCAGTTTCAGCAGCAGGCAAAACCATGCTCCTCCACTAGTGGCATCGTCCACACAGACAGGCTAGAGGAAAAAAGGCGAACACATCTGTGCTATGCCATCTCACTGTCTTGCTCTTCTCTCCCCTTCCACTCACAGCGAACACCGTGCAAAAGCTTGCATAAAGAAAATGTTTTTGATGCAGCGGAGAACAAATAACCAGCAGCCATTAGAAAGAGCGAATGAGTCACCACGCAAAAAAAAGCTCCCAGACTGCTTTGTGTGAACGTGGGAACAGATGCCTAGCACTTTTTTTTTTCCTGACGGAACAAGTGTAACAGTGTAACGTCGAGCTATAAATAACAATTGACAATTTAGGTGCAAGTAAACATAAGACAATTAGAAACACGGTGTGATTTGATGTACTTGTATTTGCAACTGTACAAATGTTGTACAAATAAAAATGATTCTGAATTAATTTTGCTGCAAAACAACATGTTTGTATATCAGTCTACTGTGCATGCTAATCAATTAACTTAGTGAAACAAAAACAAGCAGTTGTTATTTAGAACACAAAATGCCCACATCAGCAAATCTTGGCAACAAATATTCACTCTGTAACCCAGTTACTGCAAAAGACAGAAAAAAGAGAAACTAATCCATAATTAGTTGTTCCAGAGGAGTATTAATGTGGAGTAGTTTTCTTTCAGAAGTAGACTGCAGGGCCCACCAGCTTAATGCAACATCCAGCGAAATTATACCAGCATCTATCAAATTCATGACAGCCAAGCTCAACACACAGGATAAAAATCCTAATCCAATCATTACTGATCATAGCAGATCAAAATCTAACATCGACAGAACACAATTTGAAAATTAATGTCAAACAAGACTAAATGTGGCTCATTTATCTTAAGCTATTTTTTTGTTCTTCATACATTTTAAGATTTTTTTTTTCCCCTCAAGATGTAAATAAACCAGACGTGTATCCATGTTACGCTCACTCTTGCTCTACACTGTGAACTGAGAGTCAAACGAATCAGACTACACTTGCAAATGACTGGCAAATATGCAAGTAATTTACCGTTAAATTCCGTAACAGCAAAGCCTAATTGTACAGCATGTCCAGCCTAATTGAATTGTGCTACATGTGCATTGCTGTTATGGAAATAAAAGTGACAGAAGTGATGGGGAGATTGAGAGCACACAGAGTGAGAGGGAATAAGCACAAGGTGGCAATATGAAGAAATAGGAAATACAATGATAAAAGAAAATTGAAAGAAAAATATAGAATAAATAAAACTGTACAGAGCCACTGCTGCATATGGTAGAAGGCATGGTTGCATTTTTTTAAAATAATAAAATACTGATAAATGAGAAATGTATAAATGTTGCACTAGATTAATACTGTGTAATAAAGTCAAATAGCTGTCCTTTATGTTATCAGGGGCAAATTTAATTCTGAAATTAAAAGAACAGTATCTAATAAAAACAGATTTGGAAATTAGTTACATATTCATAAAAATACTTTATGATGAAGCTCAGAGAAAACTACTCTTTCTTCTGTCCAGCATTGACTCTGTGACTCTTCCTACAGACGCTCCCTCTGCTGGTCAGAAGATGAAGTGGAACTGACCCTTTCTCTACAACTTGCAGTGGCCTCTGCCCAGGAAGGAAGGCTACTGTGTGTGTGTGTGTGTGTGTGTGTGTGTGTGTGTGTGTGTGTGTGTGTGTGTTCACATACAGAAACACACAGTTTCAGACCCACATATGTATTAAATAGAAACTCTCAGATAGGGTAGGTTCTACACACTTTTTGAGAGCATTGTGAGGAACCACTGAATCCCATGTAAGACACAAACAGTGCAGAAGGTGGACTGTCTCCAACATGCTCTTGTGCAGTTTTGCCACGAATGCACTTCTTACTTTTCGATCTATGAACAGAAAGAAGTGGGGAAATGTTGTGTTATCTTAAACGAATTCAATTCTAATAAAAGCTCAATCTTCCCTTTTTGTCTCACTCTCCCAATTCCGTGGGTGTGAGAGTGAGAGTGTTATCGGAGTGATCAGGGGGGAGTGCAGGCGCTGGTGTCTCAGGGACGAACACGTTTAATGTCTCCTTTGTTTCGGTTCCAGCACGGTCACGTCCTTTCATGAAGACACCGTGACTGCGGAGAACTTCATTCCAGTGTGGAAAAGCTCACAGATGTGACAGCAGCCTCCTTTGTTGGCGAGTGTGTGGACTGGCTTTGAGCTGCGGGCTGACGGCGCAGCGAAGCCGCTCCGAGCGCGAATGTAAATGATTGTTACTTACACGTTTAACCCGCCAATCCTGCAGCCCGCAGCCCGAGCGGCGGAATGCTGAAAGCAGGATGCCCTCTTTTGGCTGGTATGTGTGACTGCAGTGGGTTTGGGGGGGTGGAGGGGGGGCATTGTTGGGCAATAATTATAAAGGCTCAATTTTTTTCTGTGGTGCATGTGCAATAATAATAATAATAATAATAATAATAATAATAATAATAATAATAATAATAATAATAGACAGTAATAATAATAATAATAATAATAATAACAATAGTATACTTATAACAATGATAATCATAATAACAATATAATGACAATCATAATAATAACAATAATATAATGATCATTATAATAATAATAACAATAATGATAATCTTAATAACAATAATAATCATAATAATAGTAATACTGATTATCATAATAATCTTAACACTACTAATAATAATCATTTGTAATATTAATATTAATCATTTGTACATTAAGTCAGTTGATATTTCATAATATCTGAATATCTGGTGCTGTTTGTAATCTTCTAGCGAAAATCCACTACAAATATAGCAATGATTTATTCTTCATGTCCTAAAAATCAAGCCAAGCACATCAATTAACAGAACTTTGTCCGAATTTCACGTCCCTGAGCAGAAAGAGATACAGCACTGCTATAAGCCCCCCATCAGTGAGAGCAAGCAGCACTTCAGCCAGAGCAGAACAATTAAACCAGGGTCACAGAGGTGACCTAGACCCTCTGAGAGCCTTCGAGCTGCCCAGTTGGCCTCTGCACAGCAATCACTCTGCTGGATATTCCCCTCCCTGCACCCACTGTATCCCTTTGTTATTTCCATACTCACTCTCTCTCCCTCTCCCTCGCTCTGTCTCTCGCTCCTCCTCAGACCTGCAGGTCACTCCAGCAGGAACAGGAAGTAGCCGTCCTCCATTGCAGCACTCCTCACCTCTCCCTCGTCCCTCCCGCGAGCCCTCCGCTCTTTGATTTCCCCCCTCTTCTGCAATGATAAGACACAAACCCTGGCAAATGTAACTCGCACTGTACATCCCTTTCAGCCTCCACACCTATCTGCTTTGCTTTCTCTTTTTTCATCCCTCTTTCTCCTCTGCGAGCTCGGCGAAGAGAAGAGGTGGGTAGTTTATTCAGTAATCTCCAGAATGGCTGTTCTAAATAAAGACGCTCTTCAGATTCCATTATATGTCTAATGGTCTATCACTGAGGGAGCAGTACAGATCTGATTTAAGCTCAGAACAATGCAGAAAGGAAAGGAGGGAAAAATAAGCTCGCTGGATGACAGGTTTGACTGGTGAGCATTTTAAAGCCTCATATTTCAAATTGTGGGGAAAGGTCTTCCTTACCAAGGTGTCCCAAACTGAACACACAACAATACAGTACAGCTAATAATCGTCTCTAATAAAGCACAAGTAGAGCTCCTTTGAGCATGTTGCTACTCTCTGATGTATAATAATTTCTTGTGTTATTAATCTCGTCTTAATGTGGCGGTAATGTGATAGTTAATTCAGCTTAGTTGAAATAAGTGAAAATAAGATCATCACAAATGCATCTCTCAGGAAAATCAATTTGAAAAGGAGGGAGGGGAGGGGGTTCCAATATTGTGTAAAAATGCACAAAGCTCTAATTCCATCATGCATATCAACCAATATTTCTCTGCACTCATCTGACCAACATATAAATATATAAATGACATTTCACTTTTTTTCAACAAAACATTATGGATTTTTATTTCCATGCAAACAATTTTAATAAAAAGCTATTGATGGGCTATTGATTGGGCAGCCCACGGGCACAGCTCATGGACCCAGTGCACTGCGATCATTATGTCCTGAACTCTTGGGTTCATTTTCAGAGATTTGGTCAATACAGACTCCATGCGCTCATGGCCCTTTTACTGCATCAGAGCACCATTTTTGTTGGTTTGTTTGTTTTTCGTTTGTCTTTATCACCACCACCAGCACCCCCAATGGCCCTGATTCAAACTCCACCATGATAAAAGTGTTGGGGGCTACACTGCTCGCACACTATACCTGTAGTACAGTTCACCAACTATAAACTTAAGGTCAAATCAAATGTGTGTGAATGATATAGCAGAGACAGGGCACAGCTGTTTTTTTTTGTTGTTTTTTTTTTTCCACTGCAGTGAAGCCAGTTCAGCTTCAATCCATTGAGGAGACACACCAAAGCTCAAACAGCTCCAACAAACAGGCAATCAAACAGTACACAGCAGTGTTGGCCAGAAAACAAATCTTAACGGTCATGGCTTGGAAATTTGTGCCGTCTCGGCAGTCTGAGTGCTCTGCTGACTTCTCTCCAGCACTTCTCCTTCACTGAAAATGTGAGCACTGTACTTTATAAGGTTATTTATCTCTCTGTCACTTTGTAAAATCTTTATTCTTGTGAACATATCTTTTAAATGTGAGTGCCACTGGAGTAATGGCAATAAAAGGTTGGAGGGAGATCAATGCAGAACGCATTACACTGCACCACAGAGACTTGGCTTTAATAATCAAAAAATTGATCCATTAAGGTGAACCTAATTCCTTGGCAAAATGACAGAGGTGCTGTGTTTCTACATGTGGTTATGTGGAGAATCACAATATTTCACACAGCCTCCCTTATGATGACAAAAAAGAAGATATAATGAGCTAATTAAATAAAAAAGATGATGTTTTATCTGTGCAATACTTCAGTTTATGCTCAGTGTTAAAAGATCACTCCACATGCAAAGATGTCTTCATTCAGACCATAAACACATATTTCTTTCCAGTTTACAAATGTTGCTCATAAGGTTCAACTATTATTTGTGTGTGTGTATGTTTGTGGGGGTGTTGTTATGCAAATATCCTGCTTTTTATTGTGTCCGTATTTTAACAGACCAATAGTAATGTTCCAAAATGTAATGTGTAATAAAACCTAATAAAAAAGGTTTTGTTTCCTACTTTTACGGGATACAAGGTTTTTGAGTGACAGAAATAATATGTATGTTTTATATATTGCCTGCAAGGACAAACACAATTGTCAACTATATAATGAAAAACAAGCTGCTAACTGTCATTTGCTACCCCTTATATTTCCTAGTTTCCCAAACCGAATAAAAGAAAGGAAGGTGTGATTTTGTCTGTAATTAAAACAGAGCTTTCAGAGCTGTCACCACAAAAGCCTTCATGACTTATACGCTGCCTGTGTTAATCACTCACTCTCCCTCACACCCACACACAAACACATACAACGTATTTACAAATAGCCAAACACACACACACACCATGCACTATTAAAACAGGTTACGTACACACACACACACACACCCACACACACACACACACACACACACACACACACACACACACACACACACACACACACACACACACACAGAAATGCAGACATTGAAGCTAAAACTCATAATCAAAAGCAAGAGCTGATAACAGGAACTCACTCTTCACAATATAATTACATCAAGTACACTTTACAGCTGCCCTGCACAATCTTGAATCAGCTCCCCTTCCCATTTATGCCTAACATATTAATTAGAGAATATGCTTAATATAATTGATAAAATCAACAAAATTGATCTTTGTTTCTGACACAAACACGACAGTACTCACAAAATAGCTGCATGCAACCGCACTTGAATTTTGAGATGATCTTGTATGATACACAGTATGTAAATAAATGCACACACAACCCATTATGTATGGCAGAGACTGCTGCAGAGCAAAGATTTAGCTGCATGGTAAAGACTGCTGCAGAGTAGCAGCCATTTCAGACAGTGTTCTAACAGTGACACAGCATATTTTACTCATATGCAATTGACAAGCATGCATGCTTTATACTGATGATGAAGGCTGTCACAGTCACTCGATTAAATTTGATCATGTGATTTACAGTGATTTTGCTTCTGCACTGTGGACATGACCAGGTGAACCATATGATATGTTTTCTTTATTCAAATAAAAAATAAGGGGATGTTTAAGAAAAGGATTCTGATGGAAGGATTGCAAAAAACAAGAATTTTGTATTTTAAATAATATGATACTGAATCACGACTGGTTATGTATGACCAGGGATTTGAACTAACAAGGCAGAAGTAAACTGTTTTGATTAAACGTGACATGTAGGTATCAACCAGTTTCAATATCAAGCCAATATCAGCAGAAATTGCTGGACTGGATATTGAAAAGAGAACAGAACAAATCTGATGCAATCCTGTATCAAATCTAGTCTTAAATTGCACACACTCACACAGTGCAATGTCATGCTGTGTTTTTCTTCCTTTGTGGTAGTCAAGTGTTTCAGTAGTTTGAGTATGAGAACCCACTTTTAGAAGCTCATCTTAACAGCTTTAACTAAAAACAGCCTGTTTAAAAGCTTAGGAAAATGATCAGGGGTGGATTTCCCAAGAGCTTCTTAGCAAAAAGATGATTTTTAGATGGTTGTGCATGCAACACACTGAACACTCCCTCTCCCTGTAAATACATTCTAGGTGCCGAGATGCTTTTGAGAACCTGGGCCCAGATAAGCATCATAGTTGTCCAATACACCAGGTTTAAAACAAAAAAAGAAAAAAGGACATCAGACCATATTAATACATGGTCATATAAAACATATAAACATATGAAATTGTTCATTAAAAATGTTTCATAAATCTGCAATGGTTTGTCTAACTGTTATCTCTTACACAAAGAAACATAATCTAATGGACACAATGTGGTATGTTTGTTTGCTTATTAAGTCTCAGGGTGCCTGTAGATTTTTTTCTCTCTTCGTATTCAAGCGCAAAGTTTAAACAATCTTATCTGACATACAATTCCTACATAACAGTTTGTTGTTCATTTATTTATTTATTTGTTTTTAATAACCACCTATAGGACACCATAGTAACTACCTACCTGCAACTAACCAGCAACAACAATCATAATATCAATAAATATAGCTGGGTCCAAGAACATATTAGCCCATTGATGCTCAATAAACCAGTATGTGACCCATTCCTGGAACAGATCATTTTTGCTTATTATAGCACCACCTAGCAATGCAGTACCTCCAAACACTGATAACGGTCTATGACCCACCCAACGTACATGCCTGTGAAGTTCTGCAGCAGTGAGACAAAGCATTTCTTAGCTGTAAATGTGTGACTTTTGCAATATGTGTGCCCCCCCCCCATTGGTGGTATTTACACCAAAGTTTGCGTGCTCTCTCAAATTCATATTTTGTAGACGCCTAAAATTTGGTCCCAATTGAACAAAGTATGACCAATTAATAAGACAACTAATATTTGATGCTCTGCCCAAATGGATTGATAGAGATTTTGTAGATCAAATTGGTTAAAAGTTAAATTTTTTGGGAGGTAATTACTTATGACATACTTCAAATGTTGTTAGAATACCAAACCTGAGATGAGTGGATGTTAATTGTTGGACTGGGACAAAATGTGTTTTTGTCAAACCATTCAAATTTTGTTGAAACATGGTAATCTTTTAAAATTGCATTTGCAAAGTTGTCTGGCTCATTATAGTACATTAGCTCATAACAACTGTATGTGTATCACCTAAATCCTAAGACAGATATACTCATTTTAATGTATCAAGTTTCATGGTGATTGACCAATTCTGAGACATTTAAGTACGTGCTGAAATATGATATGTAGCAGTCATTTTTTTTTTTTAAATAACACCAGGACCTCAGATAGAGGTTAAGGACAGCATATAGTAGAACCAAGCCAATTTTGATGTCAGTTATATAGTGTTTAATTGTTAACATGTTTTGCTCATTATAGCACCACCAAGGATGCAGTACCACCAAACCTTTATATTTTTCTACAACCCGCCTAGGTTACATGCTTATGAAGTTGCAGAGCAACTGGACAAAGCTTTTCTGAGTTATAGGTATATATTTGTGATATATGTGTCAATATTAGCTCCGCCCATATATTTGGGCAGGGCCTGGGTACTAAACAATGTTGAAATTTCAAATCAAATCCAATCAACATGTATTTGTATAGCGCTCTCCACAACTGAAGTTGTCACAGAGCCGCTTTACAGAAATCAAGAAAAAAAGGTAAAACAAATTTTGAACCAAATGTTGAAACCTTTTTGGATATGTATTAAAGTTCAGGTTCTAATGATTCATTTGACACCAAGTTTGTGCAGATTCAGTAAAAAGAGACTTTTGTGCAATTTTGCATTTATTAGTAAATAACTCAATCTGTGTGGGCAGAGCTATATGGTTTGTAGCTTGATGCTTCACTATAGCACCACCATCAGGCCAATCAGGCTGGGTAGTGGGAGGGAGTTCTACCTGTTGACAAGTTTCATGTCCATATGAGTTACGGTTTGGTCTGTGCACTCTGTTTGAAGGGAGAAAAAGAAGTAGTTTAGCTTGCCCATTCACAACAACCAAACACTGATCATTCCCATTGCCAAGCTCCAAAACCAGTGGAAGGACTAAATGTCTTCCTCCTGAGACAGATAACATCACTGCACCACTGTTACTGTTAGTCCCGCACTAATGAAGAAAACATAAAAGAGTGTGGGGTTCATGTGCTAGAGCCTTTCTGTTTGCTAATGGCAAAGAATTTCCTTCTCATAATGGAAATTAGAAAGCCATAATGTGTATATTTTATAGTAAAAATGAAACATTTTCTCCACTAGCTATCCGTCAATGTTGCTAGCTAAGTATAAAACTGGCGTTAGCATATAATTAATCAAAATGCATCATTGCTCTTCTGTCAAATAGATATCATTATTATATATCTAGTTCAATAAGAAACTCCTTAAATATGTGACATTTCCAAACCTCACTTCCAAAACACATTTGGTCTATGCAGCAGTTGGTGTCAGTGGGATGAGGTACAATGCATTTGGAAAGTATTCACAGTGCTTCACTTTTTGCACATTATATTTTACAGCCTTATTCCAAAATGGATTTAATCCATTTTTCCCTTCAAAATTCTACACACAATACCCCACGATGCAATTTGCAATTTTATCTAAAATATAAGACAAAAATATAACACGTACAGAAGTATTAACAGCCTTTGCTCAATACTTTGTTGAAGCACCTTTGATCTTCTTGAGCACGAAGTTACAAGCTTCCTGAGATGTTTCTCCCATTCTTCTTTGCAGAACCTCTCAAGTTTCATTTGATTGGAAGGGAGCATTGGGGCACGGCCATCTTATAGAGATCTCCAGAGATGTTCAGTCAAGTTCAAGTCTGGGCTCTGGCTGGGCCTCTCAAGGACATTCACAGAGTTGTCCCAAAGCCACTCCTTTGTTATGTTAGATGTGTTCTTAGGGTCATTGTCCTGTTGGAAGATAAACCTTCACACCAGTCTGAGGTCCAGCGTGCTCTGAAGCAGGTTATTGTCAAGGATGTCTCTGTACATTGTAACAGTCATCTTATTCTCAACCCTGACTAGTTTTCCAGTTCCTGCTGCAGGAAAAAATCCCCACAACATGATGCTACCACCACCATGTTTTACTGTAGGAATGGTATTGGTTAGGTAATGAGCAGTGTATGGTTTCCTCCATATATGATGCTTAGCATTGAGGCCAAAGCATTCAATCTTTGTTTCATTAGATCTGATAATTTTGTTTCTTGTGATCTAAGAGTCCTTTAGGTGCCTTTTGAGAAACTCCAGACAGGCTGTCATTTGACTTTTATTGAGGAATGGCTTCCATCTTGCCACTCTGACTGGTGATTGGTGAAGTGCTGCAGAAATGGTTGTCCTTCTAAAAGGTTCTCCTCTCTCAGCTCTGTCAGGAGCTTTGTCAGAATAACCATTGCGTTCTTGGTCACCTGCCTGATTATGGCCCTCCTACCATGATCACTCAGTTTGGCCAGGCAGCCAGCTGTAGGAAAAGTCCTGGTGGTTCCAAAATGCCTTCCATTTACAGATGATGGAGGCCACTGTGCTCTTTGGGACCTTCAATGCAACAGAAATGTTAATGTACCCTTAACCAGATCTGTCTCGATACAATCCTGTCTTTGGGGTCTATAAATACTTCCTTGTTCATGGCTTGGTTTGTGCTCTGACATGCACTGTCTACTATGGGTGACCTTATATAGACAGGTGTGCCTTTCCAAATCCAATCAACTGAATTTTTCACAGGTGTCCAATCAAGCTGTAGAAACATCTGAAGGATGAGCAGTGGAAACAAGATGCACCTGAGCTCAATTTTGAGTGTCATGGCAAAGGTTGTGAATGCTTATGTACATGTTATATTTTTGTGTTTTTGTATTTTTAATACATTTATGAAGATTTCAAACTTTTCTCACTGTCATCGTCATCGTGGGGTATTATGTGCAGAATTATGAGGGGAAAATCCATTTTGGATTACGCTAACATAAAATGTGCTAAAAGTGAAGTGTAGTGAATACTTGATGTAATTTAAGTGAGTGGGGGTAAATATTCCCTTTTTGGAACACTAAAGTAATCTAAACTGGATTTTATGACAAAAATGTATGCATTGTTTAAAAGACAGCTCAAGCCAAATATATTTCCTTCTTGTGAATGCCACTGGATCCTCCAAATTCATCACATAATATTCAGCCCATTATGGTTGAATAGTCTTTTAGTTTATGATGTGTATCATCCCTGCAGTTACCGTGATCCTGAGAAATGAACCGTAAAAAAACAGCATGTAACTGCCTGCTATGTGTGGATCTCACTGTCGAAAAGTTAAAGTTTAATAGATTTACTTTCATCTGGTGTAATTTCAATAAGTAGGAGTGTTAGCTTGTTACACAATGACATATGACTTCAGCAGTATATAGTGAATAATTGTGATCAGTTATGTGCTGATTATTTTAGAAGGAAAATGTTATTTTAGGTAACTGTCTTCAAACTAATCAAATAAAATCAAAGAATGATGGCATATATATACCAATGAACCATACCATTATGATCACCTCTTTGTCTCTACGCTCACAACCAATTGTATCAGCTCCACTGACAATACAAAGTACTGTAGTCCATCTGCTTCTCTGCATAGTTAGTTGGCCTCCTTTTATCCTATTCTTAAACGGTCAGGACCCCAGAGGACCACCACAGAGAAGGTATCATCTGGCTGGTGGATCATTCTCAGCTCTGCAATGACACTGACATGGTGGTGGCGAGTTAGCGTCTGTTGCTCTGGTATGAGTTGATCGGACACAACAGCTGCTGGAGTGTTTAAACACTGTGTCCACTTACTGTTCACTCTATTAGACACTCCTACCTAGTTGCTCTACCTTCCAGATGTAAAGTCAGAGACAGAAGTTCATCTCATTCTGCAGTTTGTGTTAGTCTCTAACCCTTCATCAGTGCTCACATGATGCTGCCCACAGGATGCTGCTGACTGAATATTTCTGATTGGTGAACTGTTCTTAATCCAGCAGAAAAATTGGAAGGTTGAAACACACCAGCAGTATTGCTGTGTTTGATTCACCTGTACCAGCACAACACAAATTAACAAACCACTACCATGTCAGTGTCATTGCAGTTGTGAAAAGGCCCCACCACCCACGTGCTGTGTGATGTCCCTGTGGGGTCTTGACCATTGAAGATCATGGTAAAGGGAGGTTATCAAAGTATGCAGAAAAACAGATGGAGTACAGTCTGTAATTATAGAACAACAAAGTGTTCCTGTATGACAAGAGGAGCTGATAAAATGTAGAAACAAAGAGGTAGTCATAATGTTATGGCTAATTGGCATGTATATAAAAATGTTGGAAATGTTTACAAAACCACCTCCAAAAAAATTTGGACTTCAACCAGTACACAGTCAAACAGAATGTGTACAAATGGAGGAAAAAACATGTTTTGGGTGACCAAGAAAGATCACATCAAAACAAAGCATATACTAGTCCACAAAAGAACCTGAGGCAACCTGGAAGTAACTAAAGGCTTTTCTCACATTGTCTAATGTTAATGTCAATGAGTCCAGCATCAGGAGAACACCCAATAACAGTGGTGTGTAAGGCAGGGTTGCAAGGAGAATGTTGCTCTTCCCCAAAAGAACATTGCTTCTCATTGCATGTGGACAAGCTAGAAAGCTATTGAAACAATGTTTTGTAGATGGATGAGACCAATAGATCTTTAAGGTTGAAATGAAAATCAAATTTGAAAGGAAACTGAATTTCAAGACAATATGTGTCTACTACATTTCAGTAGTAGACACATTACATACATTTGAGTCTGTTCTAACATCTATAGTTTTGGGATGAACTGGCATGGAAGACAATATGTTGATCTTTATGAAGAAAAAATATTTCTAACTACTTTTTCCTTTAAAGTACATCTGTTGGATTTAACTTGGGTGGGAAAAAATTGGTCCAACTGATGTCAGATCAGCCAAAGAAGCAATCAGATGTTTGTCAACCTAAACAATCTCCAGCACATAGCACCCATTAAAACACACTAACACCTGCGTTAGCTAATCAGCTTTGTTGTTTGCCGGTTATACTGGACACACAATTGTCATGTAACCAATCAAAACTCTGTGTCCTAAAACTCTAAGAAACATTAGCTGGTGACAAGATGTTTTTTTTGTATGTTTCAAATTATATTACAATTGACATCAGTATTGAGAATGCTCTGATATTGTCACAACCCTACATTCACACATTCACATACACACACACTCCTCAGTCTTCTCTGCACTGTATCCCAGAGCTGCAGCTACAACTCAACGCTGCAGTATTGATCGGATCCCTAAGCCTTCACCAACTGATCAAACCACAGGCCTTTCTGATATTTACTCTATGAGGTATTCCCCTTTGCCAGCACACCCTGCCCACAAGACATAGAGGGAAAAAGTCAATTATATACAACTTGCTTGGTTTCCCCTCAGGGATGGAATCCACCCTTTCTAATCCGATCAATTCATGTCGGACAGCAGGCTGGATTCGTCGCTATCTCTGAAGTCCTGTAATCCAGGCTAAGTCTTCACACTGTCTGCCTCACTTGCAGGAAGAAAAGGTTTGGTCCAGCGCATGACATAGCAAATTAGCCATGTTGCTTATTCAGACACACTGGTGTGGATGAGTGCCAGTGCGGTAACAGCTGAGGATAACAGGATCCAATGCAGCTACTCGTCTCTTGTGACATACACTCCTGCTATGATAAATTCTTCAAGAGCTGGGCAAATGCCCATCCTGTAAAGTACATCTGAATGTGTTTTTGGGTTAGAATCCAAGACTTTGGCTATCTGCACCCAAACAGCACTTAATAGGGGACTATTGCACTCTGTCCTGTCACTTGTATGGCACAGGCTGCTGGCCAGCAGTGTCACTGCACACACCGTAAATGAGGGGGAACCAGGAGAGTGGGTTGGGACACTTTAACTTCCTCTGACATATTGTGCTTCATGTACAGTCTGAATGGCTCCATAAAGAGAACTTAATGACAGTCCAGGACACCGGCCAAATAGCTGACATGCATGGCGTCCCTGGTCAGCCCCAGACCAGGGTTTGATCCGTCTCATTACACTAGTCGTTCAAATAATGGGCAGCAAAGGGAGCTCTGCTAAAGCTGGAAATAATGCATAAGCCAGAGTCTGCGCAGCATAACTCAAAACTTCAATATGGATTGCATAGGAAAAACAGAATAAATAGACTAAGCAAAGCAAATATTTAAAGAAAATAATATAAAAATATACAAAAAAAGCATAAAATTATTTACTCATAATTAAGAAGTAAAATGAGAAATAAATACTTCTAGTTGATGCTATGTATTAAACACCTATACTAAACAGTCACTGAAGAAAGCTAAAGAAAGCTTCAAGCCCCGTCATGAAAACATCAAATATGCATTTGAAATAAAGATCTTTCTCCAAAATCCTAACTGGATTTATACATTTGGTCCATTCCTTACAGTGGCATCCTTATAGAACAATAGCTCCCTATTCTCGTTCAAATGCATGCATGGCGAGGAGAGAGGGAGAGTGAAAGAGAGAGGCGCGATAAACCGGGCACCCCTGCTCTTGTCTCGCTTCAAAGGAATCTGTTAGAGAGAGAGGGAGAGAGAAAAAAAGCAGGGAGCAAGACCCACACGATGTAGTTCCAGCCAATTGCATTCCAGAGAACTGACCATGGCTGGCGATAAACAAGGCACAATAGATCACTCTGCTCAAAAGGTATAAAAGAATGCTAGACGTCGGAACAGAGGAACAGTAGGGAGAAAAGAAACAGTCGACGCATTTTTTTCTGCTATTCAGAAAAGCATAATTGCATAAATCTTTAACTCCGAAATGCCATTAGACTTGTGCAGTGCATGGCTGGAGCAATCTGCATGCGAGGGTGAGAAAGCATCGCTCAGTGTGCAAGACTGCCAGGCTTACCCTCTCAAAACCAAAGCCAGAGCCAAAATCGCCTTAAATTGTCCCTTGCTGTAGCAAACAAAAAAGGCATTTAACACTCACCCATTGTGCAGGGACTGAAATCTTTCAACCATTCTGGCACCACATCAGCACAAGCCCATATATCCCTCCACTGATATGTAAACAGCCCACTAAGATTTCTTTGTTTGGATTTTGGAGCTGGGTAGGTTTGCCTTTGCTGCGGCTGGTTTTACAGCTTTGAAGCAGGTGGATGACAAAACATCAATCTCTCTAGGCACAATGTGTTGCATGCACGGTTGACACACTCCTCACAAGCAATTGCCTATATAATAATGCACTTGAATGCTGTACTCCAGGCTGCTAATATGAGCAAATGCTAAAAGGCAATTATACAAAGCTGAATATTTGAGCATTTCTGCAGAATGAACATGGTAAATGTTTAACCGTCTATGAGATTTAAACGCATTGCTGCAGAATATGTGAACAAAGAACAAAGGCTTTTGCATTACAAAGCAAATGAAAATAAGCAAATTTAATCAGAAAAGAAAGCCCTATTGTACAGCATATATGACCCAATAAATATGTATTATATGTGTGGTGTGCAATTTAACACAAGGAATAAAGAGACCTATAAATCCTAAGAAAATGTCCCAGGATTTAAGGACTAATAATCCATTGATTAAACCATATAGGACTTGAAAGGAAAAGAGTTAAGGTTTGCCTACTTGTCCACCTACGTAATCTCATCTAAAAATACCTTTGACAATTGGCATCAGATTATAACATATACTAGTTCTAAAATTGGACAAATATCGATGGAATAAAAGAACATATTCATGATTTATGTACCCGCTCACCTTCCTAAAGGTGAAAGTGCATAATTAGCATATCAGATTTTAACATAGACCAGACTTAAAACTGTAAATTTTGCTGGAATTAATATTCATTCAATATTTGTGACTTACCTATCTGTCCACATCCTTAATTCGTGTTGGCTGAAAATACAAAACAGGTTTAAAATGACCATATCAAAATACAGGCTAATCTTAAAAAAAAAATAAAAAATAAAAAATAAAAAATAGGTTTATAATTTGCATATGCAATTGAACTTAAACTAGATCTTAACCTGGAAAATATTGAAAAACATGAAACTACTTAACATATATCTACCTGTCTACCATCTTAGATGAAAATACAAGATAGGTTCCCAGTAACCATATCACATTCATCCATAGAATAGACCAGGAGGTCTCACAGCCCACCTGTTTATAACTAGAAATCATCATGGCCCACAAGAAAACACATCACAATATTTTATATTAAATTGTTTCTGCCTTTTCTCGAGTGCTGACACTAAAATGATCACAAGTAGGGCCTGAACAATAGCTTAAGAAGGCATATCTTATAAACACCTGTCCGAAATACACCTCACAGAAACAAGCAGTAAACATGACCTGCTATCAACAGATAACTGCTCTAGCTCTAAAAGGTACAATGTTTTTTTAATTCATATTAAATTCTGTCTTAAAGCTATCTTTGCATGTCAGACCCCATCTCAAAGATCTGTCTGAATAGCACATCATATTTGATGCAGTGTGGGTGGTTCTTGCGGACGATTACATTAAATTTGCCTTATGTTACTTTTGCAATGTTATTATTTGTGTTTCTATTCCTGCTTATTTCGAATTTATAGTTTGAACACGACTGATCTCTCGATTTTTTATTTTGACTAAAATATTTTCATTTTAAAATTGCCATTACCAGCCCATTATGGACCACTCCAGGGTCTTCACGGCCCATGGGTGGTCCCCAGCCCACCGGCTGAGGAAGCATGGAATGTATGAAAAAAATATGAAAAATACTTCTCACATACAGGAAAAGACTGGATTTAATCAGCTTCAATCCTAGTAGCTGAAAATACAAAATATGATTACAGTGATCATAGATATTAACAGAGTTGAGACATCCAAAAAGTGTAAAATATCGGCGGTGTAAAGGGAAAGACTGGATTTACATCACTTAATGTCCACTAAAACCTTAAAAAAATAAAAACTAAATGATATTCCCACTTCAGCTCATTAAGTCAGAGCAGTGTTGGTGTTTCAGGAGCAAATCAGTAGCAGAGCTGCTGTTACTGTAAGGTGTACTGGTGAAGTACTGGTGCAAGTTCTCCTGCTCATAAAGGTGAGAGAGTTCTGTAATCTTCATCAAAGGTCCACTTCAACTCTGAGAGACGAAATGAGAAGAACAATCCAGGAAACCACATTGTAGGGTTTTTAAAGAGTCAGTGGTGGACTAAGGCCTTGTTTGCCCCGCTGTGTGCTGGTCGTTGGTGTGTAACTGGTGTTTGGTGGGAGACTTTTATGTTCAGTTCCGTGTTGAAGGTCTGCTGACGTTGTGGGTTTGAGGTCACCGCGGGAAGCGGCTCCAGAGTCAGGCTGACGATTACGGACACAAACTTTACCAACTGTGTGTGTGTTTGTTTCTGCTGTTATTCGCTGTGCGCTGGACTCGCGGAGAGAGAAGCGCCTCGGTTAAAGTTCCTCTTCAGTGGAAACGGCCCGCGTTGATCCTCAGCGATGTGAGGAAACATCTCGAATCCTCTGTCTCCAGACGCTTCTCGCCATGGCGGATGGCTTGTTTAAAGAGAGTCCTTTATTAGTTGCTCTGGATAAGAAGAGGACCGTTTACGACGGATTCATAACCGTGCAGGTGGGGGACGGTTGTTTACAAACAAACGCCTTTGGTGAGGGGTGTTTAGCAACAGTCCCGATAAGGTCACACGGCTGTGCGAGATGTTGTCCTCTCTGTCTAACAGTGGAAATGTTTAAAATCTAGTCAAATGAGGGCACAGTTCGTGATTCAACTGTATAGCTTGGCGTGCTACAGTGTTTCTCAGCCCTGGACCTAGAGGCACCCCTGCCCCACATGTTGTAGAGCGTTCCCTGCTCCCTCCCCTATCCTCCCCTCCTGCACTGAACCAATCAGTCTCATTATCAAGCCCTTCACTCTCACTGGGTGTGTTAAAGCTGAAAAGTGCAGGGTGCCTCTAGGACCAGGGTTGGGAAACACTGGCATAGTTGAGAAATGACCTTAGAAATAACAACCTGTTCCTCTTTGACAGGATAAAGACTTCAGATTGAGAGTGTCTCTGCCCCCAGACCGGCAGCTGAAACAGGCAAAGTATGAACTTCTGCTCCACTTTAATAAGCTGGTCTCTAAACAGTTGTGTGTGGAGATCTTGGCAGGGTTTATGTTGGTTTTGTGCACAATGTGTAATCCAGACTTCCACTGCGTTCCTGATTATTGTAGTCCTTTCCCATTGCAGATTACACTGTGGATGGCGGCTGAAAGAGCTGCTGAAAAATTATCAGGATATCGTAAAGCAGGTAATGCTATGGTAAATGAAAATGCTTGACATTAGCGATTTGTCTCTTCCTCCCTCACTTGGATGAGACCATTGTTTAATTAACAAGTTTTTGATATTGTTAGTCCTGTGGCTTCAGGGCCAGGGATTACATTAAGGCTTATTTTACTCTGGGCTGCAAAATTCATTATTTTTATAAGCATAAAATAATTATTAACCCCGATGACCCCCCCCCCATTAATCAAATGACAAGAGTGAAGTTAAATGGTGTTGGTTTAGGCTAATAATAATAATAGTAAGTATAATAATAAGTTTCTGTTTCCCCCCCAATTTCTTTACCCAGAGGTTGCATCATTCTGTGGATTTGGTCAGTTTTATTTTGGAGCTGAGGACAATATTGGTAATGTGTCTATTCATAGTTTTTTCGGCTGTATTTGCCAAGCTGATTCTCACTGTGTAGTTTTGTGGTGTATTTTATGGTACAATATCATGTACTAAATTGTTTCATTATGTATGTATTTACCTCTGATCAGGAGGTGGCTTTGAAGAGCCAGCCAGGCTGGCAGTCCATCCCGCCACCTCAGTACTATTCACAGCTCGTCACAGAAATAGAGGATCTGGGATGGGATAAGTATGATGTATTCATTCAACCAGAATTATTTTGCTTTCCTGATATCTGCTCCAAATTCTATTTGTATTCTAAAGGTATAAACAAATTCTGCTACAAACATGCCATCAGAAAACATGCCATCTAGAAGGATGGTTCCAAAAAGTATTTCATACCAAGCAGTTAATTATATGCCTGATTCACATCATGTAGCAATTTCAAATGTTGTCATGACAGACAGATGTAAATATTAATCAGTCAGTTAAGTCTTTGTAATAGAGAGGGTTAATGTAGTTTGTAAGCCATGTATCATGCAGTGAGTTGGATAGGCTTCACAGTTTCCTCTTTCTATTAACGGTCAGAGATATAATTATGATATTAGCAAATGCAAATTGTTCTAATTGGGAGCCCACTCTCAAGTCTAATGGGGAAATGTCGAAGTTATATGAGAGAGACGAGGCAAGGTGCACATTTCAGCCCTGAATTGCGGTCAGAAGTATTATACACCAGCTCTATCTGTAAATGCACTTGAGATTAATTAAGATCCTTAATTTGTATCAGTGGTAATAGCCTCAAGTCTGACATAGTTATGGACTCTGATTGGTTTAGGCAAAGGGGAAGTGCTGCAGAACCTGGTCATTTTAATGAGTTTTAGTTGCCTTGAAGAAGGCATGTTTAGTGTTAATTACTGTAAAGATGGGGTCAACTCTTCCCTTCCTCTTATCCTCGATATAGCTCAAAAGTGTTGGGCATTAAGAAAAATTACAGACCATCATTCTATGACCAATCATCGAGTACCCTCTGAGTATAGAGAATAGTAAATGTCCTTTAAAAAATGCAGCAAAATGAAGGGACAGGGCACATGAACATTATTTAGCTATTTTAGGCGCTTTTGCTTCTACTCTCATATGCATATCTTGAACTGCTTTTTTTTTTTTTTTTTTTTTTTTTTTTTTGACAGTCATGGCACTGTGGCCATGGTGGGAGGTTGTCACAGCCTGCACATACATGAGGGATAGAAACCGAGGATTTTGCTGTAGTCTTTTAACACCCCACCAGGATAATGACACCTGAAAATGTTTCCTATTGGCTGTCTCTCTCGCCATCTCAGTCTAGCTAGCACTTATATTTTAAAACACATGATCTCTGGTGGCACCTGTGAGAATAGAATAACATTTACTATTTTCAGCAGCTGCCTCTCGAAAGCCGCCGTGTGGAATCGTGGAAAGCTGCCTTGACACTATCACAGCTTATATTTTTGAATTACTCTTTCAGACAAATTTTATACTGTTGTATCTTCATCCATGGCCTGTTTGTATGCACACACACCAAATGTTCCCTCCAACGTTTATGAGCGCCGCTGATTTTGTAGTTGCAAATGTAATGCTCTCATCAATCCTCACAGCAAGACATCAAGCTGTCAAGCTGTTTCAATCATCTGAGCTGAATGCCAGCAAGGCCTGATACTTCGGTCGGTGATCTCTGTAGAATGCAGAGTAGCAGAATGGCATTCTGGCTTGGAAAAAGGATTTCTGTTTGGAAATGAGTGAATTGTGTGGATCTGAGTCGTAGGTTCATGTAACTGAATGCGATATTCATCCCATTGCTTTATGGAGTGTAAAAGCGAGAGACTAACCATGAGAAAAAGACTATTCAGAAACTGAAGGAATGCTGAATGCATACTGGGTGATGCTAAGAAAGATGAGACTGTTTGAAGGTATTTTAATTACACTTTCAGTTAGCAAACAAAGTAATGAGAAAGATACCGGTCCTCATATAGAATACAGTGAATGCTCAGAGAATTGCTGCAGCTACTGCACAGTGTGATGAGGGGATAATTTGGTTGTGTGAGATGGGAAAGAAAATGAAGTGTGGGATAAAGAGTGTGTATTCTAGGAGTAAACTGTAGAGGGGACTGAGGGCAGTATGGTGGTATGGTGTTGTCTGCCTGTGTGTTTTATGTAGAGCTTAGTGCAGTGTGGCAGAAAGTGAAAGTGTGTTTGTAATGTCTTTGCTGACGGGAATGTCCAGCACCTGTGTGTCTATGTGTGTGAGAGAGGGAGAAAGAAAATGAGCCAATCATAAGTTATATCCTGACATTACTCGTAAAAAAGCAGTAGAAATAGCCATGTCAGGTGGAACAGTGGGGCATTAGGTGACATGAGTCTGCAGTAAACTAGCATACTAAAACCTTACTTTCAAAAGGGTAAAAAAAAAAAAAAACTATATAAAAATTGTTTTTAACCTGACACTTGCCCCTGATTCCTGAACCGCTTCCATCGCAGTTCACAGACATGGGATTCCTATTTAATGTCACCTTGATTATATGTGATGTGCATAGAGCATAATATGGGGCACACAAGAATGTCCCTAAAACTAAGAAGATCTAATAGTTCTAGCAAAAAGACAGATAAAGTAGTAGATTGCTGTTTAACAATCAGCTGTGTTTCTGATTAGCCTTTTGTTTTTATTTTGTGAAAGTACTATGGTGTCCATATGGCTTTACACAGTCACTGTTGACCTCTGCTGTTCATTAATATGTGCTGCTATTGATTTGCTTGGCAGGCTGCTCTTCATCGATACAGATTTCCACACTCTTCAGCTGAGGGCAGAAGACTCTTCTGGTCGCCAACATGCTATTACAGTCAAGCTTAAGCCCAAGGTAAGGCTAACAACCAGCACCATCTCAAACATCATCTTGTGGCATTTCTGCACTTATCTCTCTTAAGGGAATACATTAAAAACATGTTTAAACCTAATAGATACAGCTGTTTAATACATTCACTTACTGCAGATAATTTGAACATATTTTCTTGTACTTTCAAAAGAACAGACAACCTACTGGCCTTCAAAACAGAAGACATTGGTCAGTTCTGTCTTTGAGCCTGGGAGCGGATCAGAGAGCCAATCTCTTACCCTCCTGAAATCTGGGGTCTGGAGTTCGATTGAAGAAGATTCTAGTTCAGTGTGCAGTACATGTGGGGTTGTGTGTTTGGTTCATTTTAGCACATGACCACTGTGTCTGCATGGCTAAAATCTTTCTCCTATGACAACGGCTCCTTGTTGGCAGGTGTTCCTGCACAGTGAAATGCCATGGCTCCAGAGAGTGCTGTTTCTTTACTGCTTCAGTGAAAATAATGAAAATCAGGAAAAAAAATCTTTAAAATTTCTAATTGTGAAAGGATACCAGCAATAATGAGCCCCTCCCATGATCAGAATCAGTCTCGCCCTTATATGTACATTTAGTATAATTAATTCATTCAGAGTAATATTTAAAATCTGTTGCTAACATTTTGATGTGACTGGGGGTTTTATTGCCTTTTGCCAGATGAAAACCTGAACATCTTGGGAACTGCAAATGTAACTGGAATTGTTTTTTTCCACAGTGTTTGAAAGTTGGACATCATAATAAGGATGGATTTGAGACTTTTTCACATCATATGACCTGTACTTGATATGATGTAATGGCTGTAGATTTTAATTCATGTCATTTAGCTTCATTTTATATGTTTTTTTTTACTGCCTAGTGGTTCTGTTGTGTACTCATATATTTTTAGTTGGATTTCATTCACTTCCAGATGCAGGGAAATATTGTCTACAAAGTTATTGGTGATAACTAATGTTGTGATTTTGTTTTAATTTTTTATGTGGCATAAAAATTAAATCTGAAAACAGCATATGAACATTTTAACGAGTCAGAATACATGTAGTTTCCCACTTGGCAGTGTGCAAATTTACTTATTTACATATTTTAATATAAAATATATAATTTTACAAATTTGCCCGTACTACATAATAAAGTGCTAATGATGATAATAAACAATAATGGCTTTCTGTATAAATAAGTTGAGTTTGGGTAACTTTAAGTAAGCAATGCTAATGTGCAATGACTGGAAGACTGTATAGAGAGATTTAGAGGTAAGATTGTAACTTCCCCTAAAGGAGAGGGGAAAGAAGGTGAGACGTGCAGAGGAAGAGATAAGAGTACAAGTGATCTCCATAAAGTGATTACAGGGGCCACAGAAAAAGCAGAAAATTGAGATGTGCGAGAGGTGCAGTAGCTCCCATACCGTGAGTGTGTGTGCGTGTGAGAAAAGAAGGGCAAGTCCAAAGCGACTCCAGGTTGGAGGGGTGGCGGGGCAAAGCTGCCAGCAGCAGGTTCCTGGCACTGTGCAGGGTCCTGATGAGATTCAGCAGGGCGTGAGGAACCCTCTGTGCCCACCTGCCCGCTGAGGGGTAAAAATAGCAGTGATCCTCCTGCCTCACATCTGCTCATCCTCACAGAGCAGGGCATCTCTCTTAGGACCATCAGAAGGCAGCATCCCACTTATTTTACCATGCTGTGTAGGTGTGGAAGCTGGTGTTGGCTGAGGATACAGCTATATAGTCATGCGGTAAAAGTTCCAAAGTTTTTTCTCCCCAAAGAACTTTAAGTACAGTTCTGGTGATTGAGATTGAAGGCCTGACCTTCTGGAGTGAAACACACTAATGTTGTAAATTCTTCTTCTTTTTATTTATCTGGAGTGCAGTGACTGAGAACGCAGACTCAGTTATTCCATGTATGTCTAGAATTTGTTGTCTAGGCTGTTGGGTTGTATGACAGCTCAGAGGAGAAAGAAATATTGAAAATATTAATGAAACTATAGAGGATTTTCTTGTCAGTTTTGTTTCCTTCAAATGTTAACATATTCATCTCTGAGCCATTTTTTCTTCCACAACTGAAATGTGTGTACAGTTGGTATATTCAAAACAAATTTATTTATACAGATGTCATCATAAAGCAGCTTTACAGAGATTTGTCCATGGAAAAACCGTCTCAGAGTGAGCGACTCTGAAGCAAAACCCATTCTTTTCTAGTCTGCACGAAATAGCAAATGAGACCTGGGTGATCTTGACACAAAATCATATGCCAATATATTTGATCTGAATAGTGATATATGATGTGAAAAAAATGACACCCCATGACATCCTGTAGTTACGCTTAGTTTGTATAAGGAAGAAATGATCACCCATACAATTACCCATACATCAACCATTAGGAAATGGTGTGGTGTGGGGTCTTAGTCAGTCATGGAGGTTTTAAAGAGTACACCCAACCTCAGTATCAGTGGTACACTTAAAAAAATGCATGTTAGTGAGTTGAGAATGATCCTGTGGATGTGGGGCTTAGTGAGGCACAATCAAGGTAGAAAGCAGCCCATCAGACACTTCTCTGCTTCCTATGTTTCTGTGGCAACCAATGCTACAAGTGTATGTGTGAAAATGGTTGTAACGTAATGACACTTCAAATAAAAAGGAAAAATTACTTTTTTCAGTTCATTTCCAGAGCTGCACAATCAAACCCTAAAATGCATAGCCAAACAACAAAGTTTTAGGTTCAGTTTCCCTGACAAGGATTAAACCTGGTTTTAGAAAACAGCGTATTCTGAATGGGGATTCTCCATTGAAAGTAAGAGTTAGTCTAGTACTAGGCTTAAGTCATGTCTAGAAAACAGCCTTTCGTGTTTAAACGAGTTTCCCTCTTGCTTTTGTTCATACAAACAAAAAAAGTCATATGCATCTTTCCATTTTTTCCTGCATATCAAAATTTATTTCAGATTATATTTGTTGCAAATATAGTCTACATTATCACAAGTTATTGAGAAAGTATGACTGAACAACAAAAACACACAATCACCGATTCTAATTTGCTATTTTGTGTTTAGTAGTGAAGGATTTGATGAAAAGTAGTATCCATTATCTGGGGGGGTGTGCTGAAGTACACCTACACCTTTAGAGTACAAAAGCAAGATATCGCGGAGGAGTAGGAACAATGATTTCATATTTCTATTTTTTGCTCTTCTCAGTACCCAACTGAAGCTCCAGAATGCTCTGCAGACCTCCCGGTCCCACTGGCCATTACATGGACCCCCCAGGTATGCTACCTTAACTTTTGTTTATATGCAGGCCTCCTATAATGCTTTGGCATTTATTATATTGTTCTAATTGGCAATACATGAGCACAATGGTGCTAATTACTTCAGGGTTGGCAGTTGAAGACCTGTTTGTGTTGATGATGAAAGGGTGCTCTGTACAGGAAGATTGCTTTGATATTGCATTCCTTAAAATAATCTACAGTTCTCAAAGGCTTCAAATGTGCCAAATGAACTGAAAAGACAGGCAATTGAATGTGAAAGAAACCCTAATAAGACGCTACAACTAGGGGAGATGCCTGTGTCCCTCTGCCTCTAGTGCATAATTTGATGAATAAAGCTCAAGAAGAAAAACATTGTACTCCTCAGTAGTGTATCAATTGTAAACAGCAGAGCCCTGCAGTGTTGTAGGGTTATCTCAAAAGCCATTTATAACACAATGCTCTATCCCTAAATGATGCTAAATTTGCCATTTTCTGAATATTGGATTCCACACACAAAACATGTTTACAGCTTAACATCTGTAGTTTTTAAAATCTTCTTCTCAATACAAATTCAAATGTGCAGTAAATCAAATAAGTGCATAAATGAAGCCAAGCTTAAATTCTCGTGTTTTAAAGGACAACAATAGAAATGAGTTAAGGGCTTAACATAGAGTCTAACCACCAAAATACTGTTGAAGGTGAGCAAGGCTTTGCTGGCCAGGTTGTGCTGTTGCGTGTGTAGCGTGGCATCCGTACATGGCTCTCTGACAGAGAAGACCAGCTCAGCACAGAGCAGCCTTCTGCTGGCTGCAGCCCTGCTGGGCTACTGATGTCTTGATGCATATCCTTTGTTCTGAGAAAAGAAAGGTCTGTCCTGCTGCCTCTCACGCAGATTTAAGTGAATAATTATGCAGTGTGTGTGTGTGTGTGTGTGTGTGTGTGTGTGTGTGTGTGTGTGTGTGTGTGTGTGTGTGTGTGTGTGTGATTGATATACATTAGTGATCAGAAGCTTTGGCTAGTTGGGCTCTTTGTACGGTGGCAGACGCAGCAGTGCAGGTGTGACTCCACAGGAACACAGCTCAGTCAGCCACACAGCCAGTGTACTGGGGCCTCATTCATCAAACTTGAGTGCACACAACATGTGCCTTAATCATGCATGTGCCAGTTGCAATAATAAAGGCAGATATTTTGAAAAGTGGAACTTGCTATATTCTCCCTAAACTCTGGCAATGTGTAAGTGCATTTAGTTTTAATTGACACTGAGAGAGGATTGTGGAAAAGTAGTTGTGGAACCATGCATATCTGATAGATCTACAAAATGTTTAAAATATTTAACAGTGCCATTTTTTTATATATTCTAAATCAAATATCTTCATATAAAATACAGTCTCAGCCTGGTTCTAACTCATATTTAAATCATATTGAAAGTAGTGCATATTACAGCCTTTTGTCAGAATGCTTAGTGTTAAATGTTTTGGTCATTAATAATAATAATTATAATTATTTATAGGGAAGCATCAGACATGAAACTCTGTCTTTGGTGGGTTTAATTTTCTGTAGCAAAATAGATCTTTATGTGTAAAAAGAGAACAGGTTAATTGTGTAATGCAAATGTAGTCGATAATTTACTAAAATATCTAGTAAAGCATATCCCAATAAAGCATATCCAGCTCATCGATACCTCATACTCAAGCGATCTCAGTAGTTGGTAGACATGAGTAAAAGTTTTTTGCTATTTTACAATTTAGCTTTTTAACAACTAACTCAAATGAATTTTGAACAATCTAGTTCACTAATCAGCCATAACATTAGTGCCATCTGCCTAATATTGAGTAACGCCCACTTATACCAACATAACAGATCTGACCATTCCAGAAATGGACTCCATAAAACCTCTGAAGGTGCCCTGTGATATCTGCACTAAGATGTTAGCAGCTTCTCCTTTTAAGTTCTGTACGTTGTGAGGTGGGGCCTCCACAAGCATCAGTGAGCCTTAGTAGGCCTGGACCCTGTCAACAGTTCACCAGTAGTCCTTTCATGGACCTCTTTTGGTAAGTACTGACCATAGCCGTTTTGTAGATGTTTTAGACATTTTTCCCACTTTTTCCTACTTACAACACACCAGCTTGGAACTCACTGTTCACTTGCTGCCTTACACATGACTGGTCATTCTGTACATGAAGCCAATGTTTTTCATGTCATCTGTCATTGGTGCTAATATTATGGCTAATACACAGACATTTACACAGTCTGTAGTAAGTGAGTAGTTGAAGCATATGAAGAGTTGTTCGTGAAACATCGATTTCCTTCTCTTGTAGGAATAAAATGATAAATCTATGTCCATTTTCCATTGAGATCATTGAAACCTTTGTGCATTGTCTCTGTTTTAAATACTGTTATTGACAGTTGCTGTAATCTTGTGCTAATGACTAAACTGAATTTGACTTTATTAATTGTTTAACAAATGCTTGGAAGTGTGTGTGCTCTTTAGCAATGTGACTCAGGAGCTCAAAAGTCATTCTCATGTGTTCAATAAGAATTTATATCTAATATTCTCAAAGTTGTCATCGGTTATCTTGGTTTTCAGTCTCAGATCCCCTAAATGAATATTGTAAGTATTTTAAAACACTGTCAGGTTAAAAATTCTTTTCTTTTGTTTTTACAAATGTTTGAGCTCAGTATGAAGTCTCATGCTAAAATTGCATTTTTCCACCTCTGAGGTGGCATGACTGTGTTCTCCATTTAAGATGAAAGATACTTAACCACTATTCCATGCCTTCATCACTTTGTCTCAACAACTGGAATTCATCGGTCACTCTTCAGAAATCCTGAACAGATTTCAGTTTATGCAGAACTCGTGCAAATAATTCTCACACACTAAACAATCATACCAAATCAGTCCTATTCTCTATCAATTACTGTGGCTCCCAGTCTGCTTGATTCAGAACAAACATCTATTTATTACTGTAAATGGCTTACAGCATCTGCTCCTCACCAAACTACAGTTTTACAGTCCTCTATTTATACTCTGCTAGTGCTTCCTCACATTAAATTCTCCTCACAGTGATTGCTGCCATGCAACAGCATTTTTCTATTTTGTATGTGATTCTTTGTGGCTTATAATTCTAATATCAATCTACAAAGTTGCTTGATTCTAAAACGTGTTGACTTACAGTTTTCCAGAACAATAGAGATTCAAGAGAGATTCTCAACTGCTGCATGCACTAAAATGGGATTGAAATCTGGAAGTGTTCACTTGTAATTTTCATATATTTTGTATGAAATATATTAATTGAATTTGTATGAATTGTTTGTATTTAGTGGTTAACTGATTAGAGTCTGTATGTAAGCCCAAACGTCAGTTTTTCACCCTGAAAACTACATTGCTATAGTTATTAATTATAAGGATTAGTAGCTGAATAATTAACATAGGGGATGCCATGTAGTCACAAGTTTCCTACACTTGGCTCCTGTTGTTTTCCTCTGTTTCAAGCATTCAGAGTTACTCTACTGACCAGAAGCAATAATCTAACACCCTGCTATGCTAGTTTGCAGATTGCAAAAGCAGGCATCTCCACACAATTGTTGAAAAACGCCGGCAAGAGATGATATGTACAATGTTTGAAGACCACAAGTAGTCTACTTTGTATGAGTGACTTGTAGGTGGTACAAGGTCTGATACATTTGAAACCTTCACAAGATGTGGATGTTAGCGGCATTATGTGGTCAGTACACCTCAGTATCTATGAGTGCATCAGGAGCCTCCACAAACAAAGGGTCTTTGTAAGAACTGCAGCATTCCTATCAAGCCCCTCCTGAACCAGAAACAGTGTCCGAAGTGTCTTACTTGGGCTAAAGTGAAAAGGACTTGGCTGTTGCTCCTCTTTTTAGATGAAAGTAAAGTTAGTATTTCATTACTATAGTCCTTGAGTCTCAACCTAAGACCTCCTCAAATCTGGAGGAAGGATGGAGAGGCACAGAATCCAAGGTGTCTAAAGGCCAAAGAAGTTTCTGCAATCTGTGATGGTTTAGATTGCCATGTCATCTGCTGGTGTTGGTCAACTATTTTTAATGAAGTCCAGAATTATCATGTATGGAGATGCTGATTTCCTTTCTCAACAGGACTCAGCACCTGCCCACACTTCCAAAATGTCTTACCTAACTAGATTTCATTAGCTTTATGCCACACTGATCAAAAGTAAAACAATGGCTTTTATCTTTTTGTATGCTTTTGATATAGAAGTTTAAAAAAAATGACATAACCAGTACCAAGATTAGGTTTACAGAGTAAGATGATGATGATGAGGATTATTATTATTATTATTATTATTATTATTATTATTATTATTATTATTATTATTATTATTATTATTAATAGCCACAAGCCATTCCTACTTCAATATTTGTATCTTGTGTACATGTAGATTTTATATGCGTACACATAAATACATGCTGAAATTTGATTGATGTTTTTATGAAAGTAACATCAGACTCACAGATGCTGGTACAGGACATTAAATAGTAGCACCATCCCAATTTTGTCAGACAGCTTTAGTTTGTGTAGCACATTTTTGCTTGTTATAGTGCCACCTAGCAATACAGTACCATCAAACCTTGACAGGTTTCACCTAGAGGTTACATGCCTGTGACGTTGCAGAGCAAGTGGACACAGCAATTCTGAGTTATACCCAAATATGTGTGACTTTGGCAATATTTGCACCCATAATGTTGGGTGGGGCCTGGGTGTTAAATATTTTAAAGGTCAAGCTCTTACAATTTGTTTGACACCAAACTAAGAATTCATGCTCACAAATTTGTGATTTTCCATGTTCTACAACCTAACTCAGAGTCAAGGAGATGGAACTATGTGGTTCTTGAGGCTTTTTGTAAGACATGAGGCAAGAAATTGGAAAAAAAAAATATTTGTCTGCATGTCATACAGGGTGGGATGGACCTTAAAGTTTGGTGCTTTGTTGTAGTGGCACTGTCAGCTCCTGAGTAGCGTGAGGGACTACTACCTTTTGACAAAGTTTCATGTCTGTACGATTAACGGTTTGATCTGTGCACTCAGTTTAAGGGCTGTTAAAAGAAGAAAAAGCAGAACAAAAACATTTAAGGGTTGTTACGCCTAATAATAACAAAAGCAGCACATTTGAGTTCCTGGATTTGTTGGGTGAAAATAATGATAAAAGTCTGTCCTTGCTACAAACCTATTCTACAAATATAAAAATGTTTATGCATGTGGCACTTTGAACAGGCCAGTAAAATATTGATTGCACTTTTTAGCATAGCCTTGTTTTTTTGCAGAATACATTATATCACTCTCATTAACTAATGTTTATCAGAAAATCCATTAAGGGTTTAAGAATAATCCTCACATATTTCCTATTGATTTATTTACTCACTCATTCTATCATCCTCCGAGTGACTCTATGAATATGCAATGTTGACCATTATGAAGAGAGATTTAATTGGAATAGTTAACAGTGTGAACAGACTGTCACCTCACTAAACATGGATCCATTGTGCCAGTCTGCTTTTTAGCCTTCTTTCTAGTATGAATTAAATTACAAGGACATTTAACTTGGACCATATATTCACATAAAAGCGTAACCGTAATCACACAACTGGCATTAATTGGAAAGTAATTGCAGAGTTTTTGCACCTGTGCAATGCTAAATTGTGTGCAATGTACTGGCACAGTGACCCATCATTTTTGGTTCATTTTCTCTCTCTTGTGTCAGGATGCCTTTCTTTTCTTGGATGGCTGTTATGTTGAGGTAGCTCACTCACATTAATGTGTTCAGCTTTTGCTTCTCTTCTTCACCTTTCTTTTGTTAGACTGCAGATTTTGGTTGTCTTTTATCTTCCTTATTTAATGTGCTTAGTTTTATAATATTATCCGTGGATTGGAAGGAATCTTTTAAAGTCACTGGTGTTTGAAGAAATCTGAGTATTTCCATTGGTTTTGTTGTGGTCTAATACAAGTGTGAATTCAGTCCTCCCTCCAGTTTAACATGTATGGAATTGTTTTATAGAATCAAGGAATAAATCAACAGTCACGTTCTCAAGTTATGTGACAAAAGAGAAATGCATGAAATTATGTCTCTAAATGTGGCAATAGTTCCCTTTGAAATCTTCCTAGATTGGCTGCATTATGTGGTCAGGGGTATTACAATGGAGCAAAATGAGGCTACTGATGATGAGGGTGATTTAACATTTACCCTTCCACTTAGCTTGGCAAGTCAATATGCTTTTGTCCTAGGTGATTAAATGATGTTTGTTCACATAAGAAGTATTATATTGCATATTTATAGTGCATATTTCATACTGAGACTTACATCTTCATTGACACCATCTAGTCATTGACATCAGGTAGCAATGTGCTTTGTTCTTGTTACTTATATTCCAAGCTTATTTATTTTAAGTTACTAAATGTAATTTCACACTCAGTTTAAAATTTCACATTTGTAATGGGGGAAAAAAATCTGGATTTTCATATATTAATTGAATTATATTCAGTTTACACAGTAAAGTTGGGTGAGTAATGTTTATTGCTCATGACAATATTCAATGACATGAGTGGAGTTTTCAGATACTGAAGCCCTTTTATTTTTTCATTTTTTCAATTTGTCAGCAATTATGTAACTACAAGTCTTTTTGAGGGTGATGCTACAAGCTTTGCACACCTGTTTTTGGGAAGTGTCTCTCATTCTTCTTTACAGAACGTCTCAGGCTCCATTAATTGGTTGAGGAGCATAGGTGCACAGCCATTTATAGATGTCTACAGAGGTGTTCAATTGGGTTCAAGTCTAGGCTCTGGCTGGACCTTGCAAGGACCTTCACAGAGTTGTCCTAAATCTCCATTATTGTCGCTGTGTGCTTAGGGTAGTTGTCCTGAAGGAAGATAAACCTTCATATCTGAGGTCCAGACTGCTCTGCAGCAGGTTATCAAGGATGTCTCTATACATTGTTGCAGTCATCTTTCCCTCAACCCTGACTAGTTTTCCAGTCCATGCTGCAGAAAAACATTCCCAGAGCATAAAGCTGCCACCACCATGCTTCACTGTAGGAATGGTATTGGTTCTCTGATGAGCAGTGCCTGCTTTCTTCAAGACATGATGCTCGACATTCAGTCCAAAAAGTTCAATTTTTTGTTTCTCATGGTCTTTAGGTGCCTTTTGGCAAACAAACTGTCCATATGCCTTTTACTGAAGAGTGGCTTCCATCTGGCCACTCTACCATACATTGGTTGGTGTAGTGCTGCAGAAATTGTTGTCCTTCTGTCCAGTCAAATGAATTTACCACAGGTGTGTTCCATTCAAGATTTAGAAACATCTGAAGGATGATCATTGACACAAGTTGCATCTGAGATCAATTTTTTAGTGTCATGGCAAAGGCTGTGAATACTTATGTACATAGTATATTTTAATAAGTTTCAAACAAAAAATGTCTAAATTTAATCCATTTTAAAATAAGGCTGTTACATAAGAAAATGTGTAAAATGTGAGACGCTGTGAATACTTCCCGGATGCACTGTATACATCCCTGTTTGCCTTACCTCTTTTAGTGTAGGCCACACTCCATTTGAGCAGCTCTAATAAAATAAACCAATGTTCTTGAACTTGAATGGAGAGGATCTGGTGTCCAGACCAGAGCTCTCTATGGGCTTAGATTAAAGACTGGGGGCTGGGAGCGTGGCTCTTGAAGCAGATCGTAATGGTCAACCTGCACCCACTCACTCTGACAGCACAGAGTGAAGCAGGGCCAGCCACCATCACCTGTCAATCAGCAACCATGATTTATGAGCTGCAGTACTTAAACCATTAGCTCTGCCTCACAGCTGAGCAAGCTCCACAGGAGGGAGAGCCCCCAGTGTGTTTGTGTATGTTAGAATTATAGGAAACTGTAATGCACAGGCATAAATTAGCTGTCTGCAGTGAGCAGTGATCAAAAGCTATTGCTTGGATTCACTTGTTTTCTAGTTTATAAAACAAATGTTTAAATTTTCAGTCAGAATTATTGATATGCTTCTCATTTCAGCTTCTAATCATTGGTTTGGTAAAGGACGTAAGGGATACTGGAGAGACTTCATAGAGATGTGGGACTAGAGTTTTGAAATGTATATATCTACCATCTGCTTGAAAGTTTAGAAGTTATATGGTGAACATCATATAAAACAACATTTTCATTCACAGACAGCTCTCCAAAATGAGCATGGCTGCCATGTCGCAAGCTCCATCAAGTTTTTGTTGTGTGCGTCACTTATACTGCACAGAATGTTGTCAGCACCCTACTATACGACCGACAAACACTTCTACAAATCAGATTGATGATCTCTCACTGCAAACTGGACTTTGAGTTTTATGATGCACATCCATTGTTTGTGAACACAGAAGGAGCCCCATTCATCTGGGCTTCCCAGCCATACACCCACTGGAGTTGCATAAAAAGGGGTTCTGGTCAGGCAGAGACGGTGAACCCACCACCTCTACTCATTATACTACTGGTCCTAACATACTCGGCATAATACTGGCCTTGGACAACAAACTGCTGTATTATCTGCCTGTATGTTAGCAGAGATCTCTGATTAAGCCATCAAGCCTGCTGGGTTATCTCTGCACCATGCACACATAACTAAAGAGCTCTCCAGGAAGAGTAAAGCAGGAGGTATTTTTTTCTGATCAACAATGCCGGGTGTGATCAGTGGAATATACATTTTATTGAGCCTTTCTGCTCCCTGGACGTGGAATATATGATCAAATAAGAAAACTGAAACAGGAACCACCTACCATCAAGGAGGTTCAACACTGGTCGGACCAATCACACTCTGTGCTCCAGGAACGTTTTGATCATGTAGACTGGGAGATGTTGTGTGATTCATCCAACAGCATTGCTGAACCCATTGAATGAATCAGCATATTCATCAGGAAGTGCATAGAGGATGCTGTGCCCTTAAAGAAAATGTGTGTTTACCTCAATGAGAAGCCTGGGCACAATTGTGAAGAAGCCCAAGGAGAAAGCAATGTCCACCACTGAGTCCTACCCACCATCCGTCTCTGCAGCTGACGTGCGCAGATCCTTCAAGCATTTCATGTGACCCAGATGGCGTTCCGGGATATGGGCTTAAGCATGTGCAGATCAGTTAGCAGGAGTCTTCACAGACATTTTCAACACCTCTCTCCCTCTCAGTTGTGCCAGCATACTTCAAACTGGCCACCATCATCCCTATTCCAAAAACAGCCAGCATTACTTGCTTAAGTGACTGGCGCCCAGGTGCTCTGATCTCTGTCATAAACAAGTACTTTGAGAGGCTGGTCTGAGACTTCATCTGCTCCTCACTGCCTGCCACCCTGGACCCTCTGCAATTTGCATACAGACACAACAGGTCCACATATGATGTAATTTCCCTCACTCTGCACACTGCCCTCTCCCACCTGGACATAAAGAATGTGTCTGTCAGAATGCTGTTCATGGACTACAGTTCAGCATTCAACACCATTCTTCCCCTTCGGCTTGACACAAAGCTCCGGGATCTAGGTCTGAACAGCTCTCGGTGCAGCTATGTCCCTAAACTTTCTACCGGGCCATCAGTAGGTGGTGAGGATGGGCAGAAACGCATCCTCTTCTCTGACCCTCAACACCGGAGCCCCTCAGGTCTGTGTGCTCAGCTCACTCCTGTACTCCCTGTACACCCAAATCTGCACAGCCAGACACAGCTCCAAGGACATCGTTAAATCTGCAAACGACACAACAATCATAGGCCTGATCTCCAGTGACAACGTGGCAGCCTAGAGAGAGGAGGTCAGCCTCCTGACATACTGGTGCCAGGAAAACAACCTGCACATTTAATTGATTTGTACTGAAGAACTCAGAATCCTTAATCCTATATTAGTTTGTCTTAGTGTTTGTTGGCTCAAATGCACACCAGTGGCATAGCCTGTGACCAAAATTGATCCCTATTTACCTTTTAGGGCACTAATGAGTAGGTCAGCCTTTATTCTCAGAGTGGAATTTGAATGGGACTGTAATCTCCCACAATTCAGTGGTAAACATCATAGTTCACTATATGAGCTGAGATTCACAGTTGAATTTTGGTCCAAAGCAACATAGTGGTCCAAATGGATTATTCCATGAACAGCACAAAACTTTAATTCAGAATTCAGTTTGTGTGTGTCTGGAGTTTAAAACACCATTCAGACACTCTCATGTGTGTTTGCGACCAGTGCTGACACACGTTACTGAGGAAGTGTCTGAATTAATCTGTGTTTCTATTGCTACTTAGTAAAGTAAATGGAGAATAGGGATGCAGAGTTCTAAATCTGCAGTTAGAGCTGAAAAGAGGACCAACTAATGCTTATGGGATTTAGAATTGGATGTCCTAAAAGCCCCCATAGATGTAATGTGTATGGCTTATATATGCTATATGGACAAAAGGATTGAGACCTAGTGTACAGTTGTAGCGGGAGATAAAGTTTGCTGCCTCAGATTTTATGGTGGCAATTTGTATTAACTGTAGATTGTGAAGAGTGATCAGATTCCTGCCATGAAAATGACCTTATCACAGAAAATACTGCATTCCAGCCACTACATTTCAGCACTTCAAAATGGCCTGCTAACATAATTTCAGGGAAGATCTCATTAGCCGAGGAGAAAAGGTTAAGACAAGACAGCTGATATGACTCTCATGCTGATTAGAAGAGCAAGACCAGTTGCTTTAAAAGGGTAGTGGTGCTTTTAAGCTTTCTTCTCTTAACTATGTCTACCTCCAAGGACATGTGCAGTCATCATTGCATCAGAAGGGTTCACAGGCAAACACCCTAATTAACCCTTTATCAAATCATCAAGAACTTCAAGGAGAGTGGTCCAGTTGCATGGAAGAAGGTGTCAGGATCATGTGCTAAAGGGCATGCAGCTACTAGGTTGGTTCAGCACTAATGCAAAGCTTGCTCAGGAATGGCAGAGGACAGATGTGAGTGCAGCTGAATGCACGGTGAGACAAAGGCTTTGGAGGATGGCTCGTGTCAAGAAGGGCAGTGAAGAAGCCACTTCTCTCCAAGACAAACATCAGGTAGACTGACATTCAGAGTTATGAGGATTGGACTCCAGAGGACTAGGGAAAGGTATTTTCTCTGATGACACCCCCTTAAGACTGTTTAGAACATTTAGAATAAAGATTGTCCAGAATACAAAAAGGTGAAGCATCCTGAGACCATTCATGTGTGGGGTTGTTTCTCATCCAGGAGAGGTGGGTTTGCTCAAAATTTAGCTAAGAACACTGCCATGAGTAATGAATAGTATCAAAACATCCTCCGAGAGCAACTTCTCCCAATGAACCAGGAGCAGTTTGGAGCGGAACAATGTTTTTTGTTGGGGTTTTTTTTCCAGCATGATGACACACCATGTCACATGGCAAAATTGATAATTGGCTCAGTGAACTTAACATTGAAATTTTGGATCCATGGCCAGGAAACTCCCCAGATCGCAATCCCATTGAGAAACTGGTCAATCCTCATAAAGAGAGTGGATAAACAAAAACCCAGAAACTCTGATCAACTCCAAGGACTGATTTGACAAGAATGGGTTGCCATTACTCAAGATTTTGCTTAGAAGCTGATCTCTAGCTTGCCGAGGCTATTTGCAGACGTTTTAAAGAAGGGTTGATGCTCTAAATATTAAGTCTTTGTCTTAAATGGATGTATTTGTCAATCAAAAGTTAAAAAAGGGCATGCAGGCAACAAAATTTGTGCCATTCTCTAAACCTTTGGCCACAACTGTATTTCTAAAAGCAAGTGTCTGAATCCATCTGTGTTTTTACCACTACTATAGGTCATCCTTGTATAGTGCTATACTAATGGGGGCCTAGGGATCAGTTTCCATCACAGCCATACTTCAGGTCAATAACTTTTGTCATTTTGCATCTACAGAAAATAGGTCATTGGTACACTGTCCAAATGTGCATGGACATCCCTTCTAATGAATGCATTCTGCTACATTATGCTGCACCTGACACAGATGCACAAATACACACACAGGTTTTCTAGTCCCTGTAGAGAAGTACTGCCAGTAGTACTGCATTGACCTATGTGTGGAACTACTGTATGTTCCCTGGAGTGATGGTGCTCTAGTATTTTTGGAATGAGTTTGATGTGCTCATCCAACATCTTAACTTCACTAATTCTCCTGTTATTGAATGTAATCCTCACAGCATGCTCCAAAACCCTTTCCCTTGACATTAGAGCCAGGTTCTCCTAAATAAGCCTTGATCTATTGTTTTTTCATTGTGAAGCTTGAACACTTTTCTGTTTGTGTGCTTGACAGTTGTATACACTTTATCATAAAAAATGATGGTATAGAATTTTCCACTCATATGTAATAGAATTTTGCATTCAAGTCTGACCATCAATTGCAGCACTCTTGCTTGCAGTTGTCATAAATGTTGCTATTCTGTCCTTTCTGCTTCTTCCAGAACACTCTAGCTCATATCCATAGTCAGTTCCTGATGGTTGTGGAGGCCTTGGCTGAGTTCTGGGCAGTGATGGATGAGATTGATGAGCACACTTGGGTGCTGGAACCTGAAAAACCCACTAGAGCTGACTCCATGAGGAGAATTGCCATTGGTAAACTGTTCCATCTTCACTGTGCCTGATTTGCTACTTCTGTACAACATTACAGTCACTAAACTCTGATTCTGTATCCCAAGGAAACAACGTCTCCATAAAGCTTGAGATTGATCCAAGACATCCCATGATGTTGCCAGAGTGCTGTCTGCTTGGTGCTGAGCATGGTGGGTGTTTTTCATACCTGTAAGTCTACCTAAATTAAATATACACCAGCCACTTAATTAAAATTACCCCTTTGATTCTACACTTATTATCCATTTTATCATCTCTACTTACCATAAAAGTGAACTTTGTACTAAGACTTCATGATATTGGAGGGGTATTTTTTGTTTTTCCTGTGATATACATTGCAGTGTTTAAAATACAGTTTCACCTGAAGTCACAGTCAAGGAAGTCATGGAACTAATAATGCACTCTGTGTATCTAAGGCTGGAGTAGAATACATGTTTTGGGGAAGATATCATCTACCTATATTATTGTTTTTTTTTTTTTTACTCTTCAATCAAACAGCAAAGTATTACAATAAATTTACATCATGATGTCCATCCTGCAGTGAGAATGTAAAGGCATACCCACATTGTGATGATGAAGCCAAAATGATATATTGCACAGCTCTACTTTGCACTTCTATAATTACAGACTGTAGTCCATCTGTTTCTCTACATACTTTGTTAGTGCCTTTTCGTCCAATTCGTCAGCAGTCAGGACCTACCACAGAGTAGATATTATATGGGTGGTGGGTCATTTTCAGCACTGCAGTTACACTGACTGTGATGGTGTTGGAGTGTTAGCATGCATTGCACTGAAACAAGTGGATCAGAGCTGCTGGAGTGTTTAAACACTGTCCACTCTTTTAGACTCTCCTACTTAGTTGATGCACCTTGTAGATGTAAAGTCAAAGACAGAAGCTCATCTGTTTCTGCAGTTTGTATAGGTCATCATCTAGTAGTTCATCATGGTTTGTTTATTCTCAGTCCAGCTGTGACACTTGTCGGTGTCACTGCAGTGCTGACGACTCACATCCCAAACAATATTTGCTTTGTGGTGGTTCTGACCATTCCTGACCATTGAAGAACAGGATGAAAGGACTACAGTCTGTAATTGTAGAACTACAAAGTGCTTCTATGTGGTAAGTGGACAGTGAGAGTAAAAACAGGAAGTGGCTGATCAGCGTATGTCCAGAGTTGATATGATCTGTTTGGTCTATTTGAATGACATTATCCAAATCCTTCAACCTCATTTATCCTATGTTTTTCCAGTTACCTTGCTTCATAAGTGTACCTCCTAGAAGTGCTTAAAAGGCATGATTGCTACAGTAGGATTGCCCGTGCTGACAAGCTACAATATATGTGCAGTATAATGTCCTCCTAGATTTTGAGAGAGATTTTGTTGGAATTGAGGTCAGTTTGCACTATTTAAGCCTCTGTGATTGTTTCTTTAAATCCAAGGTCATGCTTGGCTAACAATGGCACACAGAACATATTGTTGGTTGCCTAGCAATGTTATTCATTGATATTAAATCCACACTTCAATAGTCAAGACAGTGGCAGACGTGGACCCTCCGAGCGAGGGGTCAGACAGAAATATTGCTTTTTGCATTTACAAATGACAAACAGAGGGAGCGGCTATCACATTCCTCCCAGATTGATCTCTCGGGGTGGAACAGCCGTGATGAGCACGTTTTATGTGAATTATTTGAATATTTCCCTCTCCATCAGACTGTTTGTCACAGTAGGAAATTCCCAGCTCTGCCGCTGCTTGGCTGTGGCATTTCTAAGCGCGAGTAAAGATTAGTGGTAAGAAATGACATGGCTGCGCATTGTCTGTCAGTGCACTACAATCAGGTGACGGGCGCCGAATGAGAGATGAGGTGCAGTTAATTGAAACTGCTTTGGTACATTAGGAGGCGAGCACAGGTCTTGCTTTCATACAGAACACTCCCTCAGGCTTGTTTTTCTACCCTCTGCTTTGATTGATGTGATTTATTTTGCTTGTATGTAGTTAATATTATGGGACATAACTAAATATATTTGCTGTTATAAAACAATTTGAAAAATTAGTAGTATCTCGTGGTGAACCAGCCGCAGTGCAGTTATTGTTATTTTGCTTGTGCTTTGCAGTGGTCACCCCCCTGAGGAATAAGCTGAATGCTAACATGCATTTATGGTAAGGACATTGTAATTACTGGCTGCTTTGTCCTGATTGCAGCTTGGTGCACAGAGAAAGGACAAGGTCCATGGGAAAAAAATGAATTCTTAACATTTAGCACATGGTTAGACAGTCATATTTCTAAGTATGGATGTCTATAATACAGTGTAAAATAAGAGCTATATATCATACCTTAGCCATAACATTGGATTGCACAGTGGCATGTGGGCCTTTTGTGGGTGCTAATCGTGGAATGGTCTTCATTATTCTACCACATCTTTGTTAGAATGTGTTTAATTAGTGCATGCAGGTCTGATTTCTCCTCTTCTCTCAGGAACCCTGACTGCAGTGTCCTACAGAATATGAAGGATGTTATGGAGATAGAATTCCCGTCGCCTGCCACCCACGAAAAATCTGTACGTTGCATATTTTCATGTCACATGCCGCCACTTATAATTAGTTGCACAGAGCAATCACATTTGAGGTTTGCAAGATTTTTTTTCCTTCCCCTTTTTCATCGGTAGAGGTGGATACAGATTTCCTTTAATTGGGTTGTTTACAGATAAGATCATTACAATAACAAAGGTGGCAGAATCCTCAGCACTATCAAGAGCTGTTTAATCATAGATCCACAATTTATCTTTTTTCTGTGCGCGCGTGTGTGACGGCTGGCAGGTTGAAAGGGCGCTGTGTTTATTTGCAGTCTGCACCACTGATTAATGCTTGGCCGTCATTAACATTCTGAAGAGCGAAAAGTTTACTTGACCAGATGTTTAAATTTTACCTGCCATCCTTTTAATGGATTGCTTGAAAAAAGCCTCTAATTATCTGAAAAGCAATATGCAAACACAGAGTGGAGTGGAGGGGAGTAGAGAAGAGCAGAAAACTGGGAATGGGGGAAGATGTATGAAGGCTCTCCAGTCTCCGTTTGGCATCTTGCTAAGGAGGAGGATTCTGTGAAGTGGGGGGTCAAGTACACATAGGGTTGATAAGCCCACCTGAGTCTTCTCGCCCTGTGGAAACAAATATGAACCCCCATGCATTACAGCTCCTCAGCTAGCCGGAAAAGAAAGATGAGAGATTGGTGGAAAGGCCAATAAGTAGATACAGGTTTCAGATGGAAGGATTTTTTTTTTTTTTTGGAGGAGATTGGATATATGCTCAGAATCTGTTAACAGTACTTCCTAGTACCTTAGAACTGCTTAGTCAGAAAATCTTCTTCTGATGAGCTGTGTTGCTGACTTTTAAACTCCTATTTTAAAATATCATCTAACGTGTGTCTGGTTCTGTATTAGAGTTTCAGTGTGGAGTGTGGCATCTGCTATGCTTATCGTCTTAATTCAGCCATTCCAGATCAAGTGTGCAATGACCCACGCTGTGGGCAGCCATTTCATCAGGCCTGTCTCTATGAGGTGAATACACCCTGATTTATCAGTCATAAAAATTCTACCCTGTGATTCTACATAGAAGGTGTGACTAGACTGCCATTGGAATAATTATCACAAATAATAAGAAGTTGGTTGTGTCCATCTCACGTGATGTACTGAACTTAGAATTTTGTCATATAGTGGCTGAGAGGTTTGCCCACCAGTCGCCAGAGCTTTAATCTCATGTTTGGGGAATGTCCCTACTGCAGTAAGGTAATGAACCATCTTTTCACAAAAGATTCTTGCTCTTTATTAGTCTTTGAAACAGGCATCTTATTTCAAATCTTTGTGTTTGCAATAAAGTGTAGACAATAATACTTGTTTAATTTTCTTACAGCCAATCACAGTGAAAATGACCATTCAAAATTCATGACCTGCACCACAGTGAATCCTACACCAAAGTAGCACTAAACCAAAATCATGAGAAGTACTTCATCCAAGAATATCAATGTTGAACACCATGTTAAAATATTGTGACGACAGCCACCATAACAAGGAGCGCACCAATGACTACTCCTGCATACATGTAAAGGCTCCAGTTTGTATGATTTTTGTTTAGTGTATTACTGCTGCTGTTGTTACTGTGCCTGTGCTGGTCATCTCTGTACTCATAATCTCTACTCCCCTGCTGCACATTATAGTAAAATTCCTTCCAGCAGTCATGATTTTGGTTCCATTTCTCCCAGTTGTCCTCTTCACTTGTTCTTGCATAGTATTCACCACATGAGTGACTGTTACTATTTCTTCCCCATGGATCATTGACATCCACGCTAAACCTCAAGTGAAGCTTTCGGTCATTCTGTCGTCGTGTGGGCAGCCAGGCCTCGTCTGTTCTCATGGTAGTAGATACTGGAGCCAACATCTTTTTTTTTTTTTAAAGATAAAGATAGTAATGGGGTACAGTATGTTCCATGTCAGTTAGCAGTACTGTTACTACAACATACAGAAAAGTTAATTATATATTTTTATCATAATTATATTATCTTTGCACACCATAAACATATCACACATTATTTGCGTATTAAAACTTGTTTACTATCTCATGTATCTAAATGTGTCTGTCTTGGTTTAGTAGTGGCATGCATTACTTGTTTTTTTCTTTGATTTCTGCTTTGTTGCACTTTGGGGTGGACATCTGACAGCCAAAGATCATTTTTCTCCTCACAGTCTTCATCACTGTAATTGGCTGTGGTTTTTTTAGCTGTTGGTAGAGCTTTCCATGGTTCCTGTGACAAAGTTAGGAATAATGAGTAGGTTATTTTCATGTACAAAAGAAGCTTTTTTGTATAAGTTACCTGGTCTATGACTTGTACAAAAGAAGCTTTTTTTGTATAAGTTACCTGCTCTATGACTTTTGAGTCTCCTTGGGTTCTGTAGCGAACTCTGGCTGGTATTGATTTCATTTTAGACAGGTTTCCATCTTCAGCCTCTGTGACTGGATCTGGTCTGGTTGATCTCACTGACGACTTGCCTTGACTTCCATTCTTCTATGGAGAATGGCATAAAGACAAATATTTAGCATATTGCATGTGAATCTATACAACATCAGAGACATTAGTATAAACTAGAACTCTGATAAACAGCATGAGCCCTTGCTCTTGTCTGTAAGCTCTCTCTCTCCTTTGTGCTCTCACCCTGACCTGGATCCTGAGAGTAGAGGACCTCTCCTGATTAATGATACTCAGTGCTCTCCCTGAGGTGGCAACACTCCAAACTAAATTTGGCCACAGATCACTGCTGAGGTCAGGTGTAGGCAAAATAAACTCCATGAGCGTTGGAGTAGAGTTAGAAGCTGCATACCTCTCCTGGTCTGACTCTCTTACAGGAGAGTTGAGACACGAGGGTGACATTGATGGTGTTGTTTTAAATTTTATTCAAAGGAACTGGAGCTTGACCCTCCAGAAGGAGATGAACAGAAACCACTAAGAAAATATTACTACAAAGAAAAGGAGGGATTCAAATCTTAATGCCCATAGTGTCGACGCTGATCTTTTCCATCTGTGCAAGAGGTTTGGCCAAGGTCAGAAAGAGACAGAACCCCTTTCACAGCCTCTATGCATTCCATGGTGATGATTCTCTGTGTATGCCATGTGAATAATATAGTGCATACAAGAATTTACCTGAAATGTGTCAATGGCAGAAACGGTTTCACTGCCAAAGGAAGGACAAGGGTACACAACATTCAACGCCCATGCGTATAGCATGACATTCTGCATAAAGTGCTACAATTATTTTAACATCAGCCTCTCATGCCTTGCGTCTCGAACCCACACTGCACTCAATGTTTTAAATACATTCATAATGCATTAATTTAAACTAACCCACATTATTCAGACAATCTTTGTATACTCAGTATTTTATATATTCTAAACTCTGAATAATACAAATGCCATTAAATGACATTCTCACTGTCTATTTACCAGTCCATCTCAAGCTTCAACATCTTTTTAAGCACGGATCAAACCAGTGGACACTTCCACATGGAAATGAGAGGCAAAGGGAAAAAAAACCACTGTAATTCTAACTGGTGATCTCTTGGCCTCCGTAAAATGTGTGTATTCAATAGCTTCAAATTGGTCTGCTTGTGCTTTCATAGAGTTCAGTGGTTCAAGTTAGCTGTGATCGGTGGGAAAGTGATTCATACAGAATGAAGGCCTCCACTCGAGACCTCTTGACAGGCAATAAGCCCTTCGGCAAGGTCAGCAAAGGTTAACCTATGACACCCGGTCAAGATTCACCGCCTCATTTATCTGTTCAGATGGAGAAAAAAAAACACAATTCTCACATCTTCCCACCATAATTCTGCATCTCCAAGAGTTGGGTTGAGTATTACAATCTGAATAAGACATGATTTGAGCTGTTCAGTGTACTATGCTAATACATCTGTTCAAATACGATCTCCAACATGTATATGATTACTATAAATAAGGAGGATTCGCTTAAATGGTCCTCACATTGATGACGCAACAGTGAGCTGGAGCTCCAAGCTGAAGGCTTTAGACAACTCCGACACTGTCACCACTCTGTAAATCTCAACTCTACCGCCATGGCAGCTAACGGGCCTGCACTGCCTGCTGGATTCTGAGATGCTCAGTGCAGGAGTGGGAGTTCGCTTGCATGGGAAGAGGTCAGTGGAGGGTTCTCAAACCTGAGCATCTCTTACTTTCTCCCAGACAGATAAATCTGCCGCAGCCCACAGACTGCTCTACATGCTCCAGCCCTTGCTCATATGGTCCCCATTAAGACAGGAGCACTTGCAGGCCAAAGCATTTCACACTCACCCTGTTTGTGGCAGGCCTGGCTGTCTCCACTGCTCTCGGCCTGGAGAGGTCCAGGGGGCCCCATGGCCCAGCCTCTAACAGGACTCTCCTCAGGGCCATGTAGTCTGGTCTGTCTTTGTATCCCAGAGCTCTCACGCTAAGAAGAAACCTGGCTACTTCTTCTATGAAGGAATTCAAATAAGAAAAGATAGCTGAAATGAACGTTACAGGCTTCAAGTTTCTGTCTGATTCATTAGATGTAAAATTGTCTACAATCACATTTATAGTGATAGCAAATTTACATATTTAACCACAATGTTTTTTATTAACTTTTGTAAAAGTGGGTGACAAAGTAATGAAGCTGGAATTAAGTAGACTGTTGGATTTCTTAATCTGATTTCTAGACCTTCCTCCACTTCAACCACTTCAATTATCAGATAACTGCAAAAATCTGGTTAAGATCAGATTATTAAGAGCACATACACACACTCACTGATGAAGATAGGCAAGATGATTACCTCTGAAACCATCATGAACAACAGAATCCCACTCAAAAACTGTACATAAGGGTTTTTTCTCAATTTTCCTACCAAATGGTAATGAAATCAGGAAGTCACTACACACATTTGACAAGAGTCAAAGTAGTCAAAGCTTGCAAGGTCACATTCTAGTTAATTTTGCCATCTACACAGGTCAGGTCACTACATAAATGTGAAGCATAAGAATCAAGCTTAAGTGTAAGACTCAGGTTCATGACAAAGTATAAGATTAATTTATAAGAATTAATTAAGTATAAGAATTTGTTTAAAAATGAGTATCCAGGGGGACCCATTCCTGTCTTTTACCTAGGGCCCCAAAATCAATGAATCCACCCTGGATTGCACCACCACACAGACCTTGACAAGAACATAACAGTGAATGAGCCCCACTATTCAAACATGCACACAAATGTGCATCTAATACAGCTACTTTACATTCTTCACTGTAATAAATAAGCTGCCTGCAGCACTAGACCAGTATGCAGCATCTTTGTGGCAGTCTAACTGAATGTATATCACATGCACGGCATTGATGCATGTTGGAATCCTTATCTCTCTGGTCCAGCTGCAGCCAGGCTCTCAAGGTTGGGGGGGGGGAATAGGACCTCATCATAATCATAGATCACAAAGCCTCTATTCAGGAGACATGCATGCCCTCTCGCTCTGTGCAAGGGGTAAAGATAATGCAGAGCTGCTATGGTCTGCTGATGGAAGAGAGTCAGGGTGGCTCAGTCTCTCAGCCACCCCTTGTTGATCATAGAGTGAACAAGTGTATGTGCCAACCAGTTATTCTTTCCCTCTTTCTTACCTGTAGTGAAGCCAGGGAAAGACATTCGGATAACTGAGTTTGGCAGGTCAGCAATTAGCCTAGGGTCAACAGAATAGAGAGAGGGGTTAGCCAATAATTGCAAGTACAAAGGTTTTTGTTTTTCCCTGCAGGATGTCTTAAAAACCACCAAGCTCACACCAAAAGAACACGTGGAATAAAATTAAGTTATATAAAGTTGAACTGCTGATCAACTCTCACAGACTGATGGCCAATGGGTGAAAATACAACCCTGTATCTTTCTGTTCTGTTTACTCAAATACAATACACCTCTCAAAAGTTATGTCTTAAAAAGAGAAAAGGCATTTAGGTAATAATGTTCTCCATATCTATTGCCAACTACACCTTACACTTTACTAAAGCAGTTCAGGGAATACTTTGCATTGAATAACCACAGACAGCTGTGAGCCTCTGATCAGCAGCCATTACACACAGTAGAGTGCTGTTTTTGGGCCTGTGGTGGGTTGGAGGAGGGGGCAGAGGGAGGTTGCGTACTTGGCCTTGGCCTCCTGGACCTGCACTGGATTCCTGAGCACAGAGAGCCAGGGCAGAGTTCCGCACTGCCAATGGAGCAGGCAGTAGCCCAGTATCTCCAGGTCCCCTCGTCTGGATGAGGCTGTGGGGGGAGACAGAGAGCGGGGAGGAGCAAGAAGAGAGAAGGTAAGGAGATAAATAAAAGAAGGGAGGGGAGGATTGGTGGGATAAGGAGAGAATAAGAGAGAGATGAATACCTGGCGGGAAAGCGAGTTTAAAAAGAATCTTTTGATTAAATGGCCTGTCCATTGGCCACTGAAATATGCCCTTATGAAAAAGACAGAGAGTGGAATACTGATAGAGGAGTATTTTGTTTTTTCAGCTGGTGCTCTGGCCTGTCTCATAGACAAACAGGGCCCTTCTGAGAGAGGCTGCAAGTTGGAAGAGGGGGTCAGTTTACTACCCCCCCACCTGCACCCGCTTACCCCACACACACACACACACCTTTAAATCCTCCCTCCCCCCTTCGACTCGTCTGGCCTGGCGGCTCGTCCCAGGAACCCGATACTCGCGGCCTCTGACATGATCCAGACAGCCCATGGCCCGGCCCGACACTTTCTCCGCCAGAGAGCCAGGCAGTAAAACAAAGAAATAAATGTCTGAGGCCAAATTGTTCCCACATGTTACTGGATTCCGTGGGGTCTGCGCTGGCCTTAAGAGGAGACCCACAGATCAGCGTGTATGTGTGTGCATGCACATAGGATGTCCTACACCCCAACCTCAGCTGTAGCACATTACACAACTGCCATCTAGTGTAAACACACTTCTTCACACACATAAACAGAAAAGAATTTTACCAGCCATTTCTGTCCCACTTCTGAACATAAAGAGAGGAAGTTCATCACATCTTTCATCACCCTCTGTTTTATTTATTGACCCAGAACATGTGATTGCCATCTGTCTTCATTCTGACCATGCTATAAAAACATTAGGATCAATGAAATTTACTTTGACTGTTGAATAGAAGAGAGGATTACTGTGATTGTAAGTGAATCCATTCACACCTTTGTGGTAACAATAGCACTGTGACCTACACTGCACTGAGCTCCACTAAACTGGTCCTCTTCAAAAAGATCTGTTACTGGATTTACTTTAATATTTCTAACACCTGATTATATATGCTAAAACAATGTCTTCACAAATTATTTGAATAGAAAATGTGCTTCAGTTCAAAGTGGCATAATTATCACATACATGTCTGGAATAATGTTATTGAACATTCGAGAATTATTTTTCAATATATTTATTGGTAAACTGAGGAATTTCTCCTGTCTTGTCCAAATGTGAGTTAACGTCATATTAAGCAGGTCCCTTCATGAAAAACTCCAGCTTGATTTCATCAATAAGGGTAAATTAAAGCACACAGTCTGTTCGTGCCTAGAGAGTTTATCAACTCAATACTGTAACTGCAGTCCATCTCCTGAGAAATTACCTATTGACTGCCTTCATCAAAGGGGAAAATCTCAGCCTAAATCCATGGTTGCCATTGATCTCGCCATGCCCATTAGGCGCTCTTGCCCGTTAGCCAATCTCACAGCCAGGCCCAACAGGCTAGGGCATTTATAGTTTTCCTGCTTCTAACACTGCAATTTAACAAACATAAAAATTAGTTTGCCTCAAAAGTCTTGATACACAGTAGTGACCTTGGACAAAAAACACGATTAGTAACAAATACAGTGGGTCTTTCTGAACCATGTAGGCCTTAGCACTGAGATCCTGGCTTTAAGTGCATAAAATATGGCACTTACGCTATTAGCACTTCATATGCCTTCGTGAAAGGGGAAAGGGGCTGGCTGGGTAGGTCTGACACCGATTCAGTTTTAAAATGAGGATCCACAAGAACGTTGCATTCCAGGCCAGACACAACACCTTTCATCAATGTGAGGCTGTTGTTCATAATTATGGCCCATTGTTATTCAAATTACCTAAAGTGCTGTGTCAAACTCTTGAACCTCTCCTTCTGAATTTCAGCCATTTCTCTTCAACCCTACAGGTGATAATTAGGCCTTTAGCACAGAGTTCAGCGGGAAGCAGAGTGCCTGTCTCCGTGCTCCTCACCATGGTAACACATCAACATCTACATGGGGTGCCAGGGGCCACAAGGAAAGAAACACTCCACAATCTGCATTCATCTACGGGGGCGATTCGACGCTAACGACCTACACAACAGCTGTCAGTTTCCACAGCCTAGACGAGTAGACGTCCACTATTGTGGCATCAGTTCAGGCAGTCATGACAGTGGCAAAACAAGTCACTTCTGCATAACTTTGAGAGGAGGCTAGCAAGTGAACTTGTGTCAGTGCGTAGGCATTCTTCTGCCCGCTCTCATTACTTAATACTTGCTCTTGTGTTATCCTGACCCAGGCCTACAGCACACTGCCTTATGCAGTGAGATTTATGCACTGTGGGTGCCTATACATCTAAGGAGCAGGGAGATGGAATGAGGACCATATGTAAAGCCCTGCACATGAGTACCTTAACAAACTGCAGTAAGAACATGACAAACCTTTGTCTGAACCTCAGTGTGATTTACTTTGGTACTTATCGAACGTCATGTATTTTAACTCAACACTGTAACTACAAGGGATCAAGACTGTCGTGTCTCTGACGAAGAATATTTTGTACTTATTTCATGTAAGCATGTTCCAAATTATGCCAATTTATCTCCGTGGCATGGCATAATGGAAAAAGTGTTTTACATTATTTATGATGTGAGATGTGTTTCAAAATAGGCACACCGTTGTATATGGATAGTAACTGATCAACCATAACATTATGACCACCCCCTTGTTTCTAGATTTTAGAAGACTCTCTTACAACACAGGAGCACTTTGTAGCTCTATAATTGCAGACTGTATTCCATCTGTCTCTCTGCATACATTGTTGGGTCATTCTCTGCAATGCAGTGACACTGACATGATGGTGCTGTGTTAGTGTGTGTTGCACTAATATGAGCGGATCCGACACAGCAGTGTTGCTGGAGTGTTTAAACACTGAAGCTGCCTGCAGGACACTGCTGGGTGGAAATTTCCATCTGGTGATTTTCAGTCCAGCAGTGACATTGAGGAGTTTAAACCCCCAGCAGCAATCATGTGTCTGATACCAGTTATGTCCAATACCAGTTCATTAGAAACTTTAAAGTAATGAGTCTGTGCTGAGTTAAACAAAAAAAATATTGTGTAATGTACTGAACAGAAGCAAAATATGAAGTGACTGAAATACAGTAAAGTACAGAAACTTCAAAAATCATTGAAGTACAGTAACAAAATACTTGAAATATTTGATTTATGAATATTTGATTTATGCTGTGCTTTTGGGTTAGTGAGAACTTATCTAACCATGTTCACTGTATCATTATGTTTAACAAAACAGCCAAATATATTCTTTAATCTCTACCCTATGTAACCCTGATTACCAATCTCTAAAAATCAGTAAATAACTGGAAATGACTGCTCTGGGCTTATAAAGTGAAAAAGGATAGATTGTGGATTTTAGATGACTGGCATCATTTTAAAGTACTTATACTTTGTTACTTGCCACCTCCTTTTGTGACACAGTAGCTTTTCTGTGGGATCAGACCAGGTAAGCTTGCTTTGGCTTCCTATGCAAATCAGTGAGCTTTAGGCACCCATTGCCCTGTTGCCAGTTCACAGCTTTTCTTTCCATGGAGCACCTTTGGTAGGTAATGACCTGTCTGATATTTTGGAGATGTTGTGACCGAGTCATTTAGCCATCAAAATTTGACCCATGTCAAAATAGCTCCTTACACTGCACATTCTTTCTGCTTCCAACACCTAATCTTCAATAACTGACTGTTTGCTTGTTGCCTAATATATCTATGTCCCACCACTTCACAGGTGTCATTGTAACAAGATAATCCCTGTTATTTGCTTCATGTGAGTGGTTTTAAATGTTATGGCTGACTGGTGTATAGTATTATTATTACACACAATTATTACACATCTCCACTAACTGTCAAATTACAATTGACAGTTACTTATTGCTGACTAAGCAATACATATTAGTAACTATCTTGCTGTTTATAAACTATAAAGACTGACAGCAACAGAAACATGGCTATTAGCAAGCTTATGCCTGGCATAGATTTAGTATTGAACCCCTGTAATGTCTGCACTATTTTGCAGTCGAGGTTATTGGCTTTGAGTCCCAGTCTAACAAAACATCAAAGCTTTAATTAATGGTTAATGCATACATGATGCAGGTTATGACTTCAACTATTTAGGGAATTGTTGAATTAAGTCTGGCCAGGTAGACATGGACTGAGCGATCAATATCCAATAAAAAGACTGTATGCAATTTACAAGTTAATGTGTTTCCAATATCTTGACCTGGAGTTAAGAGCATGATATGCTGAGTGGAATCCATATGTACTGGCCTTGCTTTAGGGAGAACTGAACACATCACAGATTCAAATAAGTATTAAAAAAAGTCTTCTTTTAAGGGACATCCTTTTAAAAGAAGGGAAGTCAAGTCAATTGAAGCAGTTGAAAATGTTTATAGATAATTATGAGTAATTCACATTCAGCCCTCTCAGTGTAGCCTCAGCATGAATTCAGCTTTACCTACGCCTTTGTGTGCATCAATGCTTGTATACTCAATGGTGCCATTGTGTCCTTTCTTTGGGTTCTCTTTGTATTCTTTATGCTCTCCGTTTGGGCAGTATCTGTATGACAGACCATAGTCAGCCAAGTATACCTAGGAGAAAAAGTAATAGATCAAAAGATAGGTCACCTCTGACAGCACAATCTGCAGATAGGTAGGTAAAAAAGCCACGTCATTGTAGAACCCTAAATATCCTAAGAGATACTGTGTCTAATCAAAGTAATTAAATATACACTAAATCCATGGTGTAACAGTAACAGTATCACTATTATAAAATCTATGTCAATTCCTGGACAGACTAATATAAACAAGAATGAACTAACCTTGCCTGGGTCTCGGTACCCCAGTAAGAGATTGGCACCCTTAATGTCAGCATGGACGTATTCATTGTCATGAATATATTCCAGCACGTCCAGCTGTTGAGGGCAAAGTGACAGAGGCTAAGGTTAACAAATGAATAATTTAACTAGCTCATAACGACCCTCCGTAATGACTGCTGACAGAAGGCAGGTATGCTAACAGTGTTTAGGGTGGACTCTAGGGCTATTCAATAGGTCATGTCCAAGATTATTTCACATTATAATGAAAATGTTAATAGTACCAAATACTACCAAAGCTCAAATGGCCTGTAGATTGAGCAAAAGTCTCCTTTTAGAGAGATGTTTGGTGCAGAGATGCTAATAACATACTGATCTTTATTGAGTTCACATTTTACTAGTGCTATGATAGTTTTATAAAGGAAAAAAAAAAGAAATTTTGTCAAACACTAACAATGATACAGCAGATATAACAAACGTTCCAATCTAAGCAAACCTAGTGGTAACAATTTAGTTAAGGGTGTGCAATATGATTTAATACAACAGTTGATGGGTTGAGAAGTGTTCAAACCATGCTGTTATTTCACCACAACAGCACCGTTTTTACTGCTAAGTAATAGCAGCAAACTTTTTTGTTGCATAGACTGCCTGAGCAAAATAAACTAAAAAAAACGAAGACAACGTGGTGGACCATCATCAGTATCTCATCAGCTTGCCCTGATTGTGAGCCAGCTGCAGCTGTTTAGGTGGAATCTCCCAGTGACTTGGCATACCCCCTCGGCATACCCCCATCGCCATACCATGACAGAGACTCGATTAGACTAAGGAAATAGGGGATCTGGTCAGGGCTCCTGTAGTTCAGTGTTCCCTTCAAATTTATTGTTTGAGGATTAGCTGCCTGTGTACTGTGCATGAGTAAATACATGTTTGGTGGCATTGAGCCATTGTCTGTGTGTCTCGAAGACTTGTGAGATTGGGCAGTCATGTGACTTAACCATCTCCCCAAGTCTGAGATCTGAAGAATTCACAATAATAAAAGCAAACAGATAAAAAATACAGAGAATGGGAAGAGGAGTTTAATTTGCTGGTAATTAAAATAAACTAAGTAAGTAGATGAATAAGCAGGTGCTGGTTGTGAGTGAGAGTTCATTACTGTGATGTAGAAACAAGCTGCTAATTTAGAAACTATAATAACATTATACATTTAAATATATTAAACACAATGCTCACGGCTCAGATTATTTAGTTCTTGCTTACTAATTTTCTGAACTTTCATATTAAACCAACATATCACTCGAGGCTGTGATGAAACACTACATTTGTCTTTAGCTCGTATCTGCTTCATCACACCCATGCTGTTATTTCATGACACTTCCTATCCAATTACAGTATGTCAAAAACTATATGTTTTAGCTATATAGACAGAATAATAATTAGACATGTTTTAGCTTTATTAAGGGAATGCACTGCTGAAAAGGACAAGATCCTTGGAGAGATTTTGGTCAATTTAAACTGTATAGGTACCTCTTTAGGTGCTTTAAGAAATCTTCAAGAAAAAGTCCTTAAGGATGAAAAATGTATTTTCAGTCAAATAAATTCAAGAAGATCATTATACCTGGATCTAAATATAGTAAGCTAAAGGTCCTCTAGGAACCTTAATTCAAATGAATTCTTTGAAGACCCAGATTTTATACAGAGGAATACCAAAAGTAACCACAGGTACCTTTAAAACCATTGAGCATTCTTGGAAGAGCCCTTAGTTTCTTGGAGTAACCTTTTTTTAATTAACTACTTGTTTTTAACAGTGTGAATGAAATATTGACTGTTGTGTATGATGCAATATTAACCAACCCTAAAGTTTGTGTTGATTGGCATTAATGAAGAATCCACACTAAAATATAAACTGGACAAGTGATCCTGCTTACAAAGGAAAAATAAGCACAAACTAAATTCTAAAATTATGTGTAACATTTCTATTTTGTTGAACTGAACCCTCATGAATCCTGGTACTGAAGAGGACTCACCATGAGGCAACCTAACTGCAACACAGTCTGCTTTCTCAGTTGTCCACCATTTTCCACAATCAACTTCTGCAGGTCAGTACCCAGCCGGTCCATCACCATGAACCTGTATCTGCTCTCAATCAAACAGCAAATGAGCAGTTACATGTCTATGCTACCATTGACAATATTAGTCTAGTGACAGCTCACTGAATCATACCTTGTTCCATTATATTCAGAGTGTCCAGAAGCCCAGTAGGTTGGGATTCCCAGAAAATCAAGTCCTTTGCATTTTTTCCATGTGTTAACTAAAATATTGAAATTAAATATCAGTGAGCATAGAACAGATTTGCGATCGGAGTCAGTTTTCTTTCACTGAAGCAGTCTGATACACACAAGCAGGTACACACACACACACACACACACACACACACACACACACACACACACACACACACACACACACACACACATACACAAACAAATGAACAAACAAACAAAACTATCTAGCCGTGAGGGAAATCTGTCCTGACTGGCGGTGCACCAGACTGACAGGTGGCCAAGGACCCTTTGGAGAAAGCAGCATCTTTATCTGTAATTTGGTCACTCTCTCTGAATTAGAGCTAAAACAAGCTGGGATTGCACTAACGACCACAGAGGTGCATGTTTGCTTTGGCTTATTAATTCATCCAGCCAGGCTAATTTACATCCACAGCCTCTTCATCAGTGACATGTACTCCAAGTGTGAGAACTCTCAGATGAAGACAAGTGGTCTGCAGCACGTTCATTATCGCCACCCTTAAGAGTGCATTTCTTCCTTCTTGAATTTTCATGGATTTTCTTAGACTATAAGGTATTCTATAGTATCCTAAAACATAGAATCGGAATGTAATCCAAAAATAATGTAATAATACCAATTATTATTCCTATTTGTATAATAATACCCAAGGTAATTTTACATAGAGGAAAAAAAAACATTTAGAACAGAGGAAGAGAAAACTGAGAGAAGAGATTTTTAACTGAGGAAAAAGAAGAGCAGAGCCAATGGTACAAAGTTCCATAGCTTGGGGGCCATAAAACTGATTGACCTACCATTAACTGAAGCTAATATGAATTGAGGCACTGACAACAGATTGATCTTTCAGGACAGTAGGAAAGATAAACATGTAAAGACTGTATATTTAAACTGAATATGGAGTGGGACAGGTAGCCAGCGTAGCACCTGAAGAACTGTGGTGATGTGAACTGATTTTCTACAGTATGAGGGAACTCTTGCTGCAAATGTTTGGATGTATTGAAGGAGCATATGGTTTTTCAGGGAGGTCAGTGAAGAGGCAAAGAGAATGCCCTGGTACATTACAGGAATCACTTACTATTATCCAGTTTTGCTGCTCTTTGATAGAACTTCAGCTCTGTAAACAAAGGTCCATTTTCATAAAATTCCTGAAGGTAAAGACCAGTCATTATAATTAATTCCATACATACTCAAAGAGCAACAGAATCTAAGCAGCTGTCAATAAGTTGTATGCTAGTATAGATATTGTCACATGTCTTAAAAAATTATTAAGGGAGAACAAAATAATGTAAAATGGGCTACATTTGTGGGTCAGTGTGGAATTATTTTCTCCTATGATTACTGAATGAGACTTCCTGTGAAAGACAAAGTTCCTACTTTCATTTCATGTAAAAAGGTGTGGCTCGTGAATCTCAAAATGATGTCTTGTATTTTTAATTTTATTTTGTTTGAGGATTCAAATGAGAAGAAAATGTACTCACTATTTTAATCACATACTCAGTGTCCTCTCGTACAGATGAACCAACACAGTCTGAAGCTGTGGCACAGAAAGGAAAGAGATGAACCAGACAGAAACTGTGTTAATTGAGAAAACAGCAGCACACAGAAATGGGGATTTCCAGAATCAACAAGTCTAGACTGTAAATCTAAACATATTGACTACGTAGAGAAATGAACCAATAGCCTTATAACAGTCAATACACTGACCTCAGATCAGATGAGCCCACACAGTGGGTGTGTTAATGGCTGCTTTTCCTGATACATATTTAAAATCTAATCTAAAATCTAATCTAAAATCTGAGGAATTACCCAGATAAATCAGCCCGAATCCACCTCTGCCAATGATTTTGCCAAGACGCCATTCCTTCTTTTCAGTGTCTGTGAGAATATAGCCATCAGGCAGCGCGTCCGGCAACTGCTTTTTCCTAGGAGCCATTAAACAGAGCTAAAAGATCCAACTGTTATCAAAACAACAAGCCAGATAAACAGCAGAGTCAGATAATCAACCATCCAACAACTTATCAAAACAAACCAAAACTGACCCAAAGAAACTAAAACAAACCAAAACTAACCCAAACAATACTAATACTAACCTAAAAAACTAAAGCTGACCAAAAACCCAAACAAAACTGAAACTAACCCAAACCTAAAAAACTAAAGCTGACCAAAAACTAACCCAAAAAAAAACGAAACTAATCCAAACAAAAAAAAAAATAAAAATGACCAAAAACTAACCCAAACAAAACTAAAACTCAACAAAACACCCAAATAAACTAAATCTAACCCAAAAACTAAAACTAACCCAAAACAAGTTAAAATAATAATAATAATAATAATAATAATAATAATAATAATAATAATAATAAAAAATAAATAAAAAAAATAAAAAAAAAACTGACCCAAACAGACCAAGAGCGAAACTGAAAGTCAGCTAACTCCGCCGAATGGCTCAAAACTGCTTAACAGCGGTAGACCGTTCTGGCACAATCTTACTTTTTTCCAAGAACTATCTTCTACCGTATCAATTGTTAATATCTCAAATATCAGACAATCACACAGCCCATCAAATCCCACACTAAACAGCTCTTCCCCGAGCAGGACAGCTAACCGGGGGACAAGTCCAGACTTCCCCACAGTCGGCCCCTCCCACGGCGCAGAGCGCAGCCAACTGTGAGCGAGAGGAGGCGGGTATTAAATTCAACAACCAATCACTATAGACTAAAGGCGGGCGCTGTCGCAACAAAAAGAAAGACTATATGCTGAGGGAATGACAAGCAGCTTATTTAAGCCATTCAGGCGACCAGTCTCTAGATTCAGACTCCACGTGATGCTTCTTGTTCTTATAGGTCGATTTGAAAATGTGCGCTGGATTTCTTTATATTTCTACTCAGTGTTATTACAGCTGTACCTCTCACCTGTGTGCAGAGTCAGGCTTTAAACCAAGTTCTTTTAGGGTTAACAGCAGTTACCCTTAGATCACACCACACACACACACACACACACACACACACACACACACATATAGTGGACACATAAACACAGACAGAGATACACTCAGACACAAAAACACATAAACACAGACAAACAGAAATTAACACAGACAGACACATTAACACAGACAAACAGACACATTAACACAGACAGACACACACACACACATACAGACACATAAACTGAGACCCAAACACACCAATACAGACAAACATACACAGAGACACACACACATACAGACACATTAGCACAGACACACACACAGGAATGTGGTTTTTCGATGGCTGTGACCTGCCTGACTTCTCACTCATTAAACTGTTGTAGGCTATAAAGCCAGATATACATTTAATTAGCCATAACATTAAAAAGCACTGACAGGTGAAGGGAATAACTTTGATTATCTTGTTTTACTCATACATGTCAATGAGTTGGGTATATTAGGCAAGTGAAGAGGCAACCATAGTTAGTCCAAAAGAATGAGAACCAGTGAACTGGTGAGTCATTGGCACCCAAAGCAAACTGATGTGATTTATCAAAGCCTTGGGTGCCCATGAACCTGTTGCTAGTTCATTGGATGTTCTGACCTGTTGTCTAGCCATTGCGTTTTGACCACTTACAGAACATTAAATGATACAGGTCTTTCCACAATTTCCCTGAGGGAACCCTCCCAAGGGATCAATAAAGTTCTATCTAATCTAATCTAAGTTCATGCCTTGGCCAACACAAGGGACACTACACAATATTAGGGAATTGGATTAAAATTTATGGCAGATCTGAGTTTGTGATGGCTTGTTTAACATCACAAACAAAGTAGATTGTAATCAATGCAATGTAGTTTCTTAGAAAAAATGTCTATGATGTTTTGCACATACAACATTCACAAAGTTATACTTTTCCTGTAACAAGCCTCTTGTACCAGTTGCACATGCATGGAATACCTGAAAATGAACAGGCTTTGATTCAGGCTTTGCATGGGTCATAGGGTACGTCTCTCTGACTCTCTCATAGTCCAGAGAGCAGTGACACCAATCTTTAGGGGCCATGCCACCATTTTCCATAAATGCCCCTTGTGATGGAGATGGCATAATTGTTGTAATTAGGGAGAACAGCTCAGGGTGGCATTGCAGTGACCCACCCCAGCCCAGGTCCATATGGTCTGAAATAGATAATGAGTCTGTTAATGTGCTATGTCCATCAGTAATACATACTCAATATGGATTGCAAGCAGGCAGGCTGTTATTTTCACCATGGCCATTGAGAGTTGACAGATGAGGTCTGTTATAACTGTCTTGACAGCTCTGTATTCTCTCTGCCATGCTGGGCAGTTTTCTAGGCTTCATACTTCAGGATCAGAGTAACCTACACATCACATCTTAACATAAACCGCAAGCCTTTTAAACCCTATATAATCATGGTGTGATGAATTATCAGTGAGTAATTCAGCTCAGATAACAGCTAAAATTCACTAATTTCCAGCTGAATTAAATCCCAGTTTAAATGCCAAACAAGACTTCCAGTACATATTTACTGCTATGTCCATGTGTCCATGCTATTACTCATTTTACTGACCTAGATTTTGGGTTATAGATGAAACAAGGAGTTTGCACTTTTATATTGAGCACTGCTATACACCATCCCAGCCTTGTGCAGGTCTGGTTTCCAGCTCTTAGACAGCTCCTTGGCTGTGGTAGAGATGTTGGAGTATGATTAAGTGTGTGTGTTTTATACAGGTAACAAGTTCAAACAGGTGCAGTTAAAACAGGTAATTTGTGCAGAGTAGGAACATTTCTTAAAGAAAAACTAACAGGTCTGTGAGAGCCAGAGTTCTTGCTGGTTTGTAGGTGATCAAATATTTGCAATGAAGTGAAAATTAATTATTAATTATTTTATTTATCATATAATTTGATTTTCTGGATTTTGTTTAAGATTCTGTGTCTCACGAAGTATAATTACAATAAATAAATACAGACCTGTAAATTTTTTGTTGGTGGGAGAACTTGGTAAAATTGGCAGTATATCAAAGACTTATTTTCCCCACTGTACATATATAAATAACAAAAAATACTAAAGATTTTTTTATCTGGATCAATGTCAAGTATTTAACTATTGTCAAGTATTATTATTAATATTTTTGTCAATCTAATCATTATAAATAAATCAGCAATTGTCTTGCATTTACAGCTCAAAAACACTCCGTATAATTAAATACCAACGGGATTTGTAAACTGTTCTTTAGTCCTTATAAGCATAAAAGAAAACAAAATCACAAAAATTATCTGCACTAGAATTTGTTTTTTATCAAATCATGGTCAGATTCATACAAGTAATGTTAATTTTTACATCTCAAATGAAGACAAATGAAGACTTAATAGTCTAGTATGCCCTGAAAATAATATCTGCCATGTGTGACTGCCTCCTATAAATACTTAAAAACATTTTTTTAAAAATAAATTTCTGACTAAGAAAATATCCCACAAATTTAGAGAGAAGACTTTTTGTGGATGCTGGATTTCACTTTCTGCAACAACTCTATTTGCACTAACACTCCTTCACTGCACTGAAAAAAAAAACACTTACTGGAAGTGTTTAGCTAATATTCCCTGCAATGCGCATAGAATTATCCCATTCTTACCACCTAAGGCATTGCCTGTAAAGCTGTACGTTGTTACACTTTTAAAGCAAGATTATTCCCGTCTGCATATTTCCTTGCTGTTTATATGTTATTATCCAAAAGAAGAACATTAGGAGTCTATATGAACGTATTCCATCCTCTACTCTATGTTCCAATTACAAACCATTTTGCTCAGACTATTCTTCTGTCTTCAGTACATTATCGAGGCTTCAGACCAGTTATTGTTATAAGATGTATGGCTGTTCCGAATACATGTAATGTGATTCTAATGACTTGTAATGAGTGACTGTTTTGCCTTTTTATGGAGGGCATAGAGATGCTAATAAAGCTGGGGTCTGCTCCAGGGAAAGAGCAGGCTCTGACCAGGATTTACATTAGGGCTGTAATGTCTCTAAAGCCTGGGGCTAAATTGAAATTTAGAACTCCAAACTAAACATCGTTTAAGGTTATGGTATATCTCCTCAAGAAGCATGTCCGCTCAGACGGGTACCATTCTGTGCAAAAATTCTTGAGAAATACACTTTGGCTTATATTTACTACATTGACAAATTTATTGACAGACAAAACATCTACAGGAGCTTTTAGGACCTCCAATTCTAAATCCATAAGCATTAATATGAAGTGCCCCATATATATATGTTTGTGTATGTGTTGTAACAAGCACTTAAACTAGTCTGTTAGCACTGATATAAGTGGATGTGTATAGTAAAACTTTCTAAATTTGAGTATTAATGTATAATTTAATGAAGTACAGTGTATTTTATAGTGGTTCTGTACACACACCAGTGGCAGTGAGCATACGTGCCCGGAGTGGTTGGCAGTCCTATGCTCAGCACCCAGAGGATGGGGAGTTCAGTGCCTTGCTCAAGTGCACTTCATATCCTGCCAGTTCAGGGATTCGAACCAGCAACCTTCCAGTCACAAGGCTGGTTCCCTAACCACCAGGTCACAGCTGTTCCCAAATGCTGTTTAAAGAGAGGTGATCATGATTGTGAAAATTAAACCTGTGACGCCTACTCTCTATGATGTGACTCATCAAATACATCCATGATGTTCACATACTTCAATATCCACATGCCTACATATTCGAATGAAGTACTGCCAGAGTCAGCTTCTTTTTCCAGAGTATGAGAATGAGGTGTCTTGTAAGGTGGTTACAGTTTGTGAAATCACATAAAAAACAAAAAAGTGCCATTATAGTTACAGTTGGATTTCCAAAGCATTTTTAAGTTGAAGTGGATACAAACTAGAGGGGGTTTAATGGTTGGCAAAATTCAAATGCTTGTCTTTAATAGTTGTTCTTCTGAGGAAAATATCCCATTTCACAAACTCACACAGTGTGAAATGAATCTAGATCTAGCATCACAGTACATAGTCACCATTGGACAAAAAACTTTATCTCCATTTTTCTCTGTTTTTCACTTTGTGACATAAAATAAATCTGACAGTTGTTCATTGTGTTGTGTCCAAATCGTATGATGAATGGACTAATAGAAATTCTCCCAAATGGTTTGGAGTAAAATCAGTTTAAATGGTCTTTCAATGAAAGGAAGGGGGGGGGGGGTTCTGAGGAATTCTCTACACAGGTTCACCGTTCCTTCTGACTAGTATAACTGACTGACATTGATAGAGTAGTTTAGGTTATGTTCACACAGCAGCTAATGGTGGCCCAAATCTGATCTTGAATCTGATTATTTAATCTGACATTTTCAATTCTGATTTGTGCCACTTTCAAATGTGGCATTGAAATCCAATACATGTCCAAGACACAGCATTGCCAGATTGGTATTCATGCAACTAAAATCTAAATTGACAGTCATCATAAATGCATGCTGAGGAGAATAGAAAATGGACATCATCATCTCTTGCGTGACCTATTCACAGGAATGTTCAGATATAGGTCACATTAAAAAGGTCAGATTTTAGTCACTTTACCTGCCTTGTGAACAGTAGTTGGTGTCTTATTAGTGCATCTGTAGCATGTTTGTTTCAAAATCAGTTTAAAAGATTTGATGATTAGTTCTGCTGTTAGGTATAATCCTTTCATTTTAGTCCAATTTGCCCAAACATTTGTGCTCTAAAGCAGCACAGATGCAAGTTGCAGTTTCCATAAGTTTCTCCTTGTTGGGTTTCTTACAGACCAAACTTTTTTTAACAAAACACAAAGCTTGGAATGAAAGAATTGTTTTCATTGATGTCCAGCTGTTTCATTATGAAGACCTGGGGGAAGCAGAGGCCTAGTATTAAATATGCATGTCTCATGAGCATGGTTTTATATTTTGATCTTTAGCTTTTTTGTTGGGTTAATAAGCTAGAGCATCAACTTGTCCTCCATTGCCTCCTCTTCTGATGTGGCATTTCACAAGAGGCCCACTGAGGAGAGAGGAGTCAGAGTGGGGAGGAGAGAGGAAAAAGATGTGAATTAACACTTGGCAACTAGCTCTGTGCCAACTCTTCCTCCCCCCAGCACACACACAGCCAAGCCCCTGCACTGACCTGGAGTCACTGCACTGGGCAGATGTAGCACTGGGTTAATTAAGCTGTCTGGTGCTGAAAGCCTGGAAGCGTACAGAGAGGGCGGGGTGTGGGGGGGGGTCCTCGGTCCTTCAGCCCAGTAACAGTCGTGCTGTCCACACAGCCAGCCTTTTGCTCTGTTAGACTCATCGATCTAAGGGTCAGGCAGACTGAGAAAGAGAGGGAGGACAGCTGCAGACACAGGGGAGTTCCTCTAGAAACTCTGTGTGTGTGTGTGTGTGTGTGTGTGTGTGTGTGTGTGTGTGTGTGTGTGTGTGTGTGTGTCTGTCAAGCTTTGACATGGCCTCCCTAGATGAGTGCACCCTACCTGGCCCTGCAGGACAGCCAATTAGAACCACAACTGCATGATGTGAGGCCAGTCGCAATTGTTCAGCTAACAATGTTCATGGTTGTTGTTTATGGTATATACTGTGGCATGCAGAAGTTTGGGCACCCTTGTCAAAAATATTGTTACTGTGAATAGTTAAGCATTTCCTTTTTTTAAAGTTTAACACTATATGTTCCTTTAAAAAAGCTTGTGTGCAAAATCATTACTCAAAATTGTTCTGAAGGCAGCTCTACCTCTAAGGCAGAACAAATGCATTTGTTTCAAATAATTACAAATTATAATAACTAGTAGGCAGAGCCCTTAGGCAGTTGCACGTTTGTCTATTTTTACTACAACTGTCCCTGCCCAATGTCTGTGATTGTGAGCCCTATGGGTCTAAATAATATTCATTAAACTAGTGTAACTCTGTGTGAAATAGCTGAATTCTACTGCCAGCTGATGTGGACATTTTAGTCAGTGCATTGAATAATGAATCTACACCACAAAACTACAGTCAAACTAGTGGGTTAATAGCCCAGCAAGCTAATCCAATCACAGAACGTCAAGTTGAAATTAGAGCCTGCACACAGTAATCAGGCGCTTGATGGCAGAAAATAATGAAATCCACCCCACCACTTCTCACAAGTGTTTTCATCAGTATTTTCATCCACCCAAAGATGTTCTCATGATAACCATATATAAAAAATATTGACTAAACCACACATTATCAGCTGTTTCACACAATGCCAACATCCATTATGGAACCCTCTACTAATCAGGACCAAGCCAAACAAACACTTGGTAGTGACATAACATCACTATGTACACTCCATGAACAAAAGTATTGGGACACCTGTTCAATGTTTCTTCTGAATCAATGATGTTTAAAAGAGTTTATCCTGCTTTTGTTCAAGTTACTGTCTCGACTGTTAGCGCTCACTAAGATGCAGTGGACCTCAGAGTGTGGTGATGTTTGGATGATAAACTAATCAAACCTTTTTATGTCTTAAAATGCTGTGGCTGTTCTCTCTATTTTCACATTAGCCTTTTGCTTTCCAACTCTGTGACCCAGACCAAGTGTCACCTTGCAACCCTTTCTGAGAAATGATCTGACAATTAAGTTTTATCAACAGCTTGTAAGCCTACAAATCAGTGACCTTTGCACTAACGTGGCTTTCTGTGAAACCGGAATGGAACGGAAGACTGTGGATAAGGATGGCCTTGCTGTGGTTCTCAGTGCAGCAGCTCTAATGCAGTGCCATCACCACAGTAGAAATTAAATTTTCATTGTAGATTACAAAGAAGAACATGACAAGCCTAAACCTGATGAGATGAGAACAAAAAGAGAACAGAACTTTTGATTTCAAAGCTCTCCATAGACTCGTTTCTTGTTTCCCAGAAGTTTCTGTCTTAGGAACTTGATCTTGGATCTGAAAGGAATCAGCAAAGGAAATGTAGTTTCCCTCACTTCTTTCATTAAGCAACCTAACAAGCTTTGAGAATTGCACCGAAATGCAATGTATGTCAATTACGATAATATTATTTACTCAGGATTACCTTTCCCTTTTATGTTCTGCCTTAATAACAATGAGTATTTAGTCCCTGAGGTGGTAGCTCAGGTTCTGTTAATTACAGAAGCTATTATCATCTGCACATCTGCCCCAACTCATCCACTTCCACTGCATTCTGTCCACGCCCACACAGGCTCAGGGATAAACACACACACACACACACACACACACACACACACACACACACACACACACACACACACACACACACACACACACAGACACACATGCTCTCTCAAATGCTGAATATTGGTTATTGATTCATTTAGCTTGATGGGAGGGTGTTGCTGGTGGTAAGACTCATGACTTCCAAATGACATATGTGATATGGAAAAATTGTTAATGGAAAAGGGGAAAACATCTCTGTACAGTCAAGTATTTGGAAATTGACAATATTCTCATCATTATAAACCGTCTTAATCTATTTGAAATTAAGCAATCCAGATGTGGTTTTCAGCTTTAATTCAAGGGCTTTGACAAATATACTACACTAACTGTTTATGATTTACACAGCTCCTCCATTTTCACTAGCTCAAAAATAATTGACATACTAATAATTATAAACAATATAAAATTTAATCTGCAATCCATAGTCCTCTCCAAATGCTATTTTCCTTTTAAGATTCTTTGTCTTGACCTTTACTACAGTTTTCAGTTCAGCTTCAGCCGATCATTTGTTGTACCATTCTGAAATGCAGTTGATGACTCTTCTCAATGTTACAGTGCTAAACATTCACCAGGATCCTGGGACACAGGTGCGATTTCTTAAGGCTGTGAAGGAAGTAAAGATGCTGTTGTGAGACCAGGTGAGATCATTGGAGATGTGGATGCTGAGGAACTTGAAGCTGGATATCGGCTCTACTGCAGCTACACTGATGTAGATGGGGGTTGATCCAGGATGATCTCCTTGGTTTTCTGGGTATTAAGTGTATGGTTGTTGCACCATGCTGCCAGATGCACCTCATCTCTGATCAGGCCAATCATTATGGTGTGATCTGCAAACTTGATTATGGTGTTGGAGCCATAAACAAGAGCAGGCTCATGGGTGAACAGAGAGTACAGGATCAGGCTCAAGACACAACCTTATGGAATGCTGTTGTTCAGGGTGATGGAGGAGGAGGAGAGGTGGTCTAATTTAATAGACTGGGTCTGTCAGTCAGGAAGTATAAAGTCCAGTGAAGAGGGATGTGCAGATACCAAGGTGGCTAAGCTTGGAGATCAGCTTGGAGGAGATTACAGTGTTGAATGCTGAACAAAAGTCAATGAACAGCATTGTAACAGGAGTTCTGATGGGTCAGTGTAGTGTTCAACGCTGCAGAAATTGCATCTTCAGTTGACCTGTTACTGCAGGAGACAAACTGGTGTGGGTCCAGTGTGGCAGGCAGGCAGATTTCAAGTGAGAAAGAACTAGTCTTTGAAAGCACTTGGAGATGATTGTAGTGAGTGCAAAAGAGCGGAAGTTGTTCAGGGCTGAAACAGTCAAATGCTTTGGCACTGGCACATTGGTGGCAGTCTTGACGATGATGCGGACAGTTGCCTGGAGTACAGGTCAAAAATATATGCAAAAAATATCTGAGAGCTCCTTATCACAAGTTCTCAGTGTCCTTCAAGGAACTCCCATCTGGGCCACCTGTTTCCATGCATTCACCCTGCTCAACACACAATAAACAGTTGTGGAGAGTGTAAGTGGGTGATCATGTTGAGGAGCATCTGTTTTAGCAAAGATCACCTTGGTTCCCTGGTCAAAACGAGCATAACATTTCTTTAGGTCATCAGAGAGAGATGCACAGTTGGTGGATGGTACAATGCTAGATAGTTTAAATTCAGTCAGGATTTGCATGCCTTGCCACATACAGTGGGGGTCAGAGGAGCTGAATGCTCTTCAATCCACTGTTTGTAGCAGTGCTTGGTTATAGAGATCCCTTTCCTCAAGTTGGCTCTGGCAGAGCTGAAGGGTTTTTCTTCAAAAAGGAAATAAGGCTGATAAAATAACTGATAAAATAGTTTTTTTTTTCCTGCCCAACAATGGCCTCGTTTACGTGCATTGATACAACTTTGGTCAACATGTTGAGAATTCCCACATGCAATCATTTGTTAAATCCCATGAAGTGAACCTGAAAATCTACACTTTAAACACATCTTGATGACTTAAGTTCAAATCCATTTGGTGCTGTACAGAGGCAAAATTGTAGAAATATTCACTGTTCAAATTCTTATGGATCTGACTATAAAGCTGCAACTTTATTCAGGTAAATCAGGTTGAGTATGAGCTCCTGTGCTATGCATTAATACTGCCCTCTCAACTGCCTCTCACTACTACATCTATTTTAGCCCTGTCACTTCATAAAAAGCCATTAGATACCATTACACATCGAGTGTGGTGCAGTTGTGCACCTCATAAGTTAACAGTCGCTTTTAATTCACTCTCCAATGGCTTATTAAGAGCCGGAAGTGACTAAGAGAAAGAGAAGCTTGTGGGGTATGACATTTTCTCTCTTTCTCTCTCTCTCTCTCTCTCTCTCTCTCTCTCTCTCAGAAATTATTCTGTCCATTTCTACTAATTTCCAAGCTTGTCATGAATTCAAAATTATATATATATATTAGAAATGATGAATTCATGAAAAGCTAAATTTACTGTCAGTACAATATGTTATGCAAGTACTTTCCTTGCAACATTTCTATCTTCTAATTGTAATTATTTTTATTCATTTATTAATTTATTTATTTATTTTTGCAACTGTCTACCTGCATGATCAAAATCAGTTTTGTATTCATGACATTTCCTCAGCAGCAAAAAATCAATCTCAATCAAAGCGGCTAAGTTTATCATAAATTATCATGAAAAGGGTTTCCACTGAGTAGATGCTTAATTACAACCTCATTTGAATAATTTTGCATATTAATAAGCTCCGAATGAAAATCATTTTTGGAGTTCTAACTTGAGCTTGGAAACCCACAGAGATAATGGCAGCCCTTTCAAACGTATGTGATCTTATTACCAAAGGAAGCGCTGCCATCTCTGCCTGTACACAGTTGCGTTATAACTTGATTAATGGACTTGTGTCTCTGACATTAATAAACTATAACCAAATTAAAGACTTCATTAGTCTCAACTTGGACCACATGTTTAACTGCATCATGAATAAAACTCGGCATGATATCAGCACCTCAGTAGTTTGCGAATGAATGTTAGAACACAGGACAAGTTATCTGGTTAAGGACTTCAAGTGTGCAGAAGCAAGAATGGAAGGATTGTGAAATCTGAACTGTATTGCTTTATGGGTGGAAGAATGTTTTTTTCAGGATAAATAATCATGTAATTACTTTAAGTCTCCATGTAGTAAAGTGTGCAGGTGGTTCTACTGCATTACAGAATGTCTTGTCAATATTGGTGATAATAAGAGAAAATATTTTAAATGAAATAAGGGTCCATCAGTTATGTGTCATCCATCCCTTGTCATGAGCCATGCTAGTTTTATTGATATTCACTTGCAGCTACAGTCTACATGATGAATAATAGGTACAGATGGTGAAGGAGAGGTTTACTCTCATTTATCCTTGTGATCTTTAGTGAACGCTTGGCTCTAAACACAGTATATTGGAGAAGGATGTTGAGGTACAAAGCAGAGGATCAGTGGTCAGGATCACAGTGTTCCTCTGCTGTGTGTGTGTGTGTGTCTGTCTGTCTGTCTGTCTGACTGTGTGTGCGTTTGAGATGTTGAGGCAGTTTGGGAAAACTGAGGCAACAGCAGAGACTAGTGGCAGAAGCAGAGCTGTGTGGCAAAGCTGTTCATCCTTTTCTCCTCTCCAGCTCACCTCTGTTCTCCTATTATAGCCTTGACCTTTACCACTGTTTGCTTAATTATTAAAGATACAATTATACCAGATTAAGCAGTGAGGGGGAGATCTGTAGGGAGAGACGTCTACAGTATACAAGGAAAGAAAAATTTTTTATATTAATAAAAGTTTGTGTGAACCAAATCCCTGTATTAAAGTTCTTTAATGGACTTTATTGACTTGTCATGTCATGAAGAGCTATAATTAGCATTTTAATATTAAGGGTAAATCTTTACACATTTATTATCTGTGAATTAATTAATGTGTATAGCCCTACAGATATTCTGGCATACTGCAGCATTATTTTACCAAAGATTAATGTTTATTATTAAAAAATAATGTTGACCGATATTCATCAGCAGTGCAGATATATGTAAGAGCAGATCACTGAAGGAGGTTTGGAATGCAGTGTAAAGAACTGCAGTCTTTCTCACTCATTTTCAGTTGGGATCAATAAATCTGTAAATAACTCTGTCTGTCTGTCCAGTCTAGTCCAGTCCATACTGGACTCATTACTGTCATTTCTTCTCTTATCATTATATACAGTACACTGATCAGCCATAACATAAATGAGTTGGATTATCTTAATCTATAGTGAAATCTACTGATTGTTGGATATTTTAGAACTGTCAGCTATTGAAGCAGAAATAAATGACCAACAAAAAGGACCTGAGACACTCTGATAGGGGCCAAATTGTGATGGCTAGATGACCGGGGCAGAACAGTGGTCAGAACATACCAAAAGTGGTCTAAAATACGGAAAACCTCTGAACTGACAACTGGGTAATGGACACCTAAGGCCCACTAATGCTGATGGAGGTCCCACCTCATAACTTGTGAGACTTAAAGGGTCTGCTGTTAACATAATGGTGCCAGATGCCACAACACACCTTCAGGGTGTTGTGGAGGCCATGCCTCTAATGGTCAGATCTGTTGATGGGTGTATATATTTGCATAAGTAGTGCTTTGTTGGTGTCTAACACAGAAACATAATTCACAAGTATCCCTTCCAATACTCTTCAACACAGTTCAGGAAACCTGTAATCGCTTGTGTTTATGTAGCAATTGTCTCAATTTACAGCAGGATTCCTATAGAAATACTGTAGAAACTGTGCCAATATTATTGTAGCATTACTGTATATGTTTTAATAACAGATTCTTTGTCAAATGAAGATAGAGTAGAATTTACAGTATTATAATAACATGTCTAATATGTTGCTATGGGCTTCCAGAAAACTTATTATTATTTCTCAAAGTTTCTGTAATAGAATCTCTCTCTCTCTCTCTCTCTCTCTCTCTCTCTCTCTCTCTCTCTCTCTCTCTCTCTCAAGCAAACACAAGAGATAAAGTAAGGCTTTAATTAGAGTTGTGTCATTAAAATATCCTCTCTTTTTTGCAGAGTGGGGTGGGGGGATGCTTGTGGATGGTTGGCTGAGTATTAACAAGTTCATGGATCTTATTACTTCCCCCCTCCATCGCATGCTGTCAGCTCCTAGGGATATGATATCCGATGGCTGAGCTCACATTTACAACAAGTTCATTACGGTGCGGCGGCGGCTCTGGCTGCTTGGGCCCAGCTGGTTGGAGGGGTCTATGTTTTAATTAGTGCTGAGGGTGTGCATATTAATTACAACATGAATGATATTTACTGTACCTAAGGAACACGGGACGGGCTAAAGACACTGGCAGCCTTAACTAATAAAGCCAGCCATGCTAATGAGCGCGAGAGAAGCCATAAAAATAGACGCCGGCAAAATAATTCATAAAGTTTATTGATCTCCGAGTAAAGACGTTAAGCTCCGATTAAGGCCACAAAAGGAAAGGCATCACACTTTATCAAATAAATAAGCCATGTGGAGAAATGTGAGCTCAGAGACAGATTGTCATTAAGTAGGTCACGTGACTGCTCCCCCCCAGAGAATGGGCACATACATTTGTGCAGTAAAAGAATAAAGGGAGGGAGGGCCAGAGGAAATGATAGAGAGACTGGTTTTCTCATAAATGCACTGAAAACAAAACTGTTGGTGTTTTGACTGAAAACAGCATCATGGTCCATCTGCACTTTAACTCTACGCTGCCTGTAACTCTGCTGCATCACTATATAACTCTCCAAATGAAGGAACTGACTTAAAGAGCTTTCACGATGATCCTGAGTAAGGTCTAGCTAGCTACATGATGACCAAGTGGTGATCACTTAATGTGATGCAGTTTCTTATGATAATAACTAAGGTGTTTTGTGTGTCCAGTAGTCCAACAAGTGATTAGAATATGAAATTGAATATATACCATTTATTCATAATATTAAAACCACATGTAGTTTACCCTCATGCCACCAAAATATGTTTGACCACTTGCATGGACACCACAAGACTTTTGAAGGTGTCTGGTACCATAGCGTTAGTAGCAGATCCTTTAAATCCTATAGGTTGTAAGGTTGGTTGTCCATAAGCATCAGTGACTCTTGGGCACCCATGACCCAGTCATTGGTTCACCAGTGTCCATCTTTAGAGCACTGTTGGAACACCTTACAAGACCTGCCTGATGTTTTGGAAATGGCCTAACCCAGTCATCTCGCCATCACAATTTGTGTCCTTGTCGAGGAGGCTCAGGTTCTTATGCCTGTTCATTTTTCCTGCTTCCAGGTTTGTATATGTGTATATATGTGAATGTAATGATATATGTAATTATTACAATATTAGAGCTTACAAATAAGTTTATTGGGGAAAATTGAAAGGAGGCTCTAATACCCTGTTAGTTCTACTAGGTTCTGTATGGTATCCTGCACCACATTTGCAGACAGATGTTGCAGCTGGGACTGTAGATCTGGCACACTCTAAAGATGCTGAAGCTCCCGTCCAAGCTGGTCCCATAAATGCTTGTTTGGTAGTAAATCTGGAGACCAGGGTGTCCAAGGATGTGTTCTGATCTGGAGGAGACATTCTTAGGAAACCCTTGCTGTGTGTGGATGAGTATTATCCTGCTGAAAAATGCCAGTTGGATGCCCTGTCATGAGAGGAATATATCAGAGGTATTAGCATCCCTCATATCACTATGAGAGGTGTAGTGATCCCTCACTTCCCTCGAACAAAGGTGATGCTGTCTTGGACAGAATGGCTTAGATCAGAGGTTTTTAACCTTTTCCACTGTGTGACCCCCTTTTAGGCACCAGTAAATTTCGCAACCACCCTACCCCAGGAAAAAACGGTATTGATAACTCGTACAAATAAGAAAATAATAATCATAAGTTTACTTACTTATTTTTAAGTTTACTCAAAAATTGTCTCCTTCAATTGTCTGTGTAAATCCATATTCCAAGTACTTTTCATCATATTTTTTTCATTTTCATTGTTTTGTTTCTGTTCTGATGTTCCTGCTCTGGTGCGTTTTGTGTCCCCACTTCCAATTCGACCTTCTAAAAAACGATCCATTTTAATCCAGCCTGGATGATGTGCCGAGCCACAATGTGCATGAACCTGAATCTAGATTCAGATCGAAGAGTCAAGCAGACCGGCAAGTGAGTCAGTTTGATTCAGTGAAAAAAAACCTTCTAAAAGTGCTCTATTTTAAGCAACAATGGGTGTGCCAAGCCATGTCCTTCATGCGAGACACTCCGTCAAGACTGAGAATGATAGTGTGAAAAAGTTTAGTGCTTAAATCTGATTCATCGCACATTTAGCTGACAAAACGTCTCAATTAGTGTCACATTTGCGACCCCCCCCCTAGAAGTATGCGACCCCCGGGTTAAGAACCACTGGCATCTCATCAAAAGGACGATCCTGCTTCTCTCAGTCTAGTGTTACACTCCCTCTCAAAGTCTGTCAACTGGGTAGAATGTTTAGTAGTCAATGATCTCTTATCAAGAGGTACACAACCCAAATGTAGCCTCTGAGAGCCTTTTGGTTTGCGGTGATGGCATTAATGAACCCCTTTTGATCCCCAGAACAGGTGTGCAGCTCCACATAAAACATGTTTCCAGTTAAAATCTAAATCTTAAAACAATTTAAGGAACTTTACTTTAGGTGAGCAACAATCTTTTGTTTTATCTGGAATTCTTTTCTTGGTTACTTGACAAAACACATCATTTATTGACATGATATCAACAGTGCGGCTATACACAGCTATAGCTATAGCTGTTTGCCTGCAGTGAATTTCACTCTTTCACCCATGTCAGAGTTGTAGAGGTTGGTTTGCTTGCAGGGAAAACCTGATTTTACGGGTTGACAAAAAGCAGCTGAAACAGATGCCATGTTAAATGGGGAGTGTGTGTGAGTGCACACTTATGTAGTTTGTGTGAGTGGGATTGCACTGGCAGCCCTCCAAATGAAGACTGTATTGCACACACCAGGGAGAGAGAGGCAGAGCAAGAGAGAGGGGCTGGAGAGAGTGCTAGATGCTTCATCTTGAGTCATGTCTGGTATTAAGGCAACACACTTAAAACAGCAATTTGTTTCCCTTGCATCCAATAAACAGCTCATTCCTTTTCCAATCAATCACCTCAAGCAGAAAGATTAAAAGTAGAGGGATGGAGTCTCTGGGCTGCAGGTTTGTCTGCAAAAGCAACGGTGGATCCTGAAGACAATCCACGCCACCCTGCCACAGAAACAATAACAGCAGAACTGGAATTGACTCATATTGAGAGAGTTTTCTTTATTACTGCAGGAGGTATGAAGTACTCCTTTATGAAAATAACATCTTCATTAAATAAAGAAGCCATTTGAATTATACATGTGAAAATGTGTGGAGTTATGAGGTCTTGGTACAATCCTTTGTTCCTGAAGTCATGACTTGAATGATACAATCATTTATATTGCTCATTATGGAAGGATTATTCAAGGCATTAAAAACCTATGGGGTCATGTAAACAAATAACCTTTTGCGTGTAAAATACATTTAATTGACACCTGAAGACTGCAATGAGAAATGGAGTGTAGAGCGTTGGTAACTATTTTTTTTTTTCTTCTTTTTTCCAGGGATTAAACTGAGCTCAGAGAAAAATATTTCTAAAGATATAAATGTGCTGACTTGTTTTTTGTGGGCAGAACACTCTTAAAAATAAATTTTCCCTAAAGGTTACTGCTTGGCAGATATGGCTCTGGTAAAAATCCAATAAGTCCAGACCATTTAGATTATGTAGTAGTAATTTAAACTTCAACATGGTTCTTTACACTTGTACAACTGATTTACAAGAATAGTTCCTTAAAGAACATCCATCCATTGTAAAAAAAAATCAGTCGATTATTTGTTTTATTGTCTGACTCTACACTCTATAAATGGCCTTGTGGACATTTAATGTAACCTAATCAAAGTTGTTCTTTATAAAAAAAGGCTCTGCTGTAATTCCTTATGTTACAGTGATGTTGAAATTTAGTAAAGATACTGGTAGAAGTTTTGTTTAGCAGTGCAGGGGATCTGCTGCTGGGGCCCAGGTTTATTTTTTTTTTCCCCAACTGGGCCCGATGCTATGCTTGGTGAGTTGAATGATTGAGAAAGGTACTAGTCATTTTGAATGTCACTTAATGACACTGACAGTGACATGATTGTTTTAATTGTAACCTAAAATGTAACCTTAACCATAAACCTGCTTTTATTAACAAAGAGTTTATTATTAATTTGAGAGCTGATCTGTAGAACTATTTCAGACGCCTATGCATATAGAGATGGACTTTTTTAAGTGTTTTGAAGGGTTTGAGATTGCTCGATGTGTGTTGACATATGTGTCTATTAAACTGAACACATTTTGAGATTGTGTAAGAACTGCGATCTAGTAATGATTGCAAATAATATAAAAATGTAATGTAGTGTCATTTTTCAAATTACTCTGGTTATAATCTAATCTGATCACTTTATTCTGATTCTTTACATATCAATCAAAATTTATTTATATAACACTTTCTACCACATGGTCACAGAGCAAATTTACAGAGATCATGATCCAAGCCTCTTTTGAGCAAACCAAAATGTGACAATGGCAAGGAAAAACTCCCTTGGGTAGTTTTTAGTAGTAGTGTGGCATAAGTGAGCTAAACAGAATCACAGAGGGCAGCAGGGTAGTGCGGAGCCGGGTCATTTAGCATCAGTACAGGTCAAGCAGCGCAGGGCACATCAATACATTGTGTAACCTGAGTTAGACAAAAAAAAAGAAGGGAAGGAAAAAACTGAGGAAATTCAAATGTTAGGTAGGGGGAAGCCAGTAGTAGCACCCACCCACGAATGAACATGAACCAACATCAGCCAGGCAGCAGGGGCACCTTGGGACATAGGAGAGAGACAGCGTGAGGAAAAAAAAAAGAATATGTTGAGGAGTATAGGTAGTCTGGAGGAGAGCCTGTAAAGGAGGAAGTTTAATAAGCACTACAGTAATGAACAGAAACCTGTAATCAGAGCAATGCAGAGGAACAGCTGGAAATCAGTAGCCTATAAAGAAGAGCTAACCAAAGCTTGTGTGAAGAGAAACATTTTCAATCTAGGCTTGTATAATATTTATTTGTTGGAGTTGCCAACATGCATAAAAAAAAAAAAAAAAATATGTTTATACAGTGATGTGAGGTTTACATAGCAATGTCACTGCGGTATTCTGTCATATTACATAACATATTCTGTAATTTGTTTTTGTAAATGCCCCCATAGCAAGTCGTACCTTGATCTGACAAGGCAGATACTGGAACTCTCTTCTTGGCAGAATTGATTGAGTTCAGTTGTTTCCTGGTATGGACCTCACTTTTATGCAAAGTCCTCATATTTTTAATATTGTCAAGATTAGGACTTTGGGAAGGCCATTCTAAAAGCTTAATGTTTGCTTTATTCATTGCACAGCCTTTTATGTGTGTTTAGGGTCATTGTCCTGTTGGATCACTTAGTTGTGTGCAAGTCTGAACCATCTAGCTGGTGGTTTGGGGTTTTGCTGAAGAATTCTAAGATTGTCCTTTGCCTGTATTATTTCATTCACTTGCATTGTGCCAGTTGCACTGGAAGCAAAACAGCTGTGAGCATGATGCCACCACCACACCTCCTAATTACTTGTACTTACATGCAATTGTTTGAATTGTTGGTTAGAAATAGCTCAAAGATACTATGTTGAATTGTGTAAATCTTTGATTATTATTCTCAGATTTGCACTTAGATCCTGAGACTTGAGACTACCAATCCAGTGACCATTTGGTACCTTGTTTTCTGAGAGTGTGGGCATACTCTGTTAATAATTCTATTTCAGTGTGAAATAGTACAACTAATAGACTAATAAAATCCATTATTTATTATAGGTATTATATTAAACTACTATTATAGGTAATGTAACTAAGATGATGCATTGTCTCTTACGACCAACATTGTTTGACACCTAGCTACTTTTAAACTGGGGAAAGTATGACCTGAACATTGCTTTCTTGTCCTTCTAGCTGGGAAAAAGTGTTTTGCATAGAGGTAATTTCCTTTTTTCTTTGAGCTTAGGACACATAATCACTCCACTGAATTCCATATGGGCCATTTCACTGATTTTCCTTGCTGTTTTGATGAGTGGCTTTCAACCCCATTCCTGTGTTTCCTGCTCAAACACATGTGATTCAACTTATCAGGTAATTATCAAGTCCTGCTGAGTTGAGTGTGTTAGACCAGAGAAAGCACAAAAATGTGCTGTGCATGTGGTCTCCAAGAGTGTGGTGAAGAAACAATGGTCTGACTAAAGGCCTGTCTATAAAAAAAGAAGCCAGAGATCTGGCCTGAGATGTGCTGTGTTCTTGTGACTCTTCTTCTTCTTCTTCTTCTTCTTCTTCTTTTCTTCTTCTCTTCTTCTTCTTCTTCTTCTTCTTCTTCTTCTTCTTCTTCTTCTTCTTCTTCTTCTTCTTCATGCATGCCATAGTCAAATGAATAATTAGAATGTTCACATGAATTAGTCTTGAGTTCTGAAGAGAAATGTCTCCTCTCCTTTTCCCCTCACATATCCATACTTTCTCGCTGTTCTTATCACTCCATCTCTCTCCATTTTGTCTCTGGCCCAACCAGAGAGAAAGAGATGATAGGGATATTTCCAGGCCTGGTGTTGACAGGGCAATTAGTCTGAGCACCAGGTCTCTTAACTCAACGCCAGACACTGTGCATAGGCATGCAAGACTAATCAATTCATCAGCTGTGTTAGCCATAAAACATGGTGGGAATGACACTGGGCTTTAACCCTGTAAACAACACAGAAATGCTGGTGAGTCCACGCTTCCATTTCTAGTTCTGTAAGTACACATTGTTTCATAATAGGTAGTGAATTATTCAAAGTAGTAAAGAATAATAGTTATATATGTATAATAAGCCTTAAGAGTCATAACTGAACAATATGCATACAGTATAAGGAATAAAATGTTCCTAAAAAAATGTTTTTCCCTGACTTCCATGGGTATTTTGTAGACAATCTTTACCTTTGTACAGTATAAAAACCTGAAAATGAGTCCAAGTTTTATTTTTTTTATATACACAACTTATATATAAATTTGTTAAATTGAATATTAGCAGTTCATATAAACTAGATAATAGAGATTAATAGATTAACAAAGAGGGCGGCACGGTGGCGCAGTGGATAGCGCAGTTGCCGCACAGCAAGAATGTTCGATCCCCTGCCCTGTCTAGGGTTGTTTCCTGCCCTTGTGCTCACCCGTGACCCTATTCAGGAATAAGCGGTTCAGAAAATGGACGGATGGATTAACAAAGAACCCATACCATGCTTACTATACTTCAAATTGTTATTCTCATAATTTAAATAGTAATCTCAAAGTAGACCTTCATTAACTGATAGCAGATATTGAATGGTTTAAGATTAATAAGTGACTAATAAACCTGGTGATAAAGGGGTTAATAATGACCAGGGAGGTCTTCAGTCATGCTGGGCTTGTGTTTGCTAGGGGCAGCCTAAATTGAGAAGACCCTCATCCTATAAGATGTTAGGCCTGTCCTGGAGGCCTGTGGAGGGGGCTGTAGAGCTGGGAGTGAGCCCCTCTCTACTGAAGGGTACAGAGCTTTGGCATGGAGGCGTGAGGGCTGTTGTCCTTGTCAGAACACCTGCTGTCTCCTCTGCAGGCCTTTTCCCTGCCTCCTCCCCCTCTTCCCCTTGACACTTCATCAATCCAGTCCATCACGGCTCTCTGCTGGCAAGGGCTGCGCTCCACCACAAAGAGATATGGCCACAGCAGAGAACAGTAGGCCATCACACACCCTGCCTCGTATGGTGCCTACTCATTGGTCTAGGTTGTGTGTATGTCCGTTTGTGGTCATCTGCTTCAATGACTGGTGGTGTTTTCTTGCCTCAGCATTTCAGCATTAGCCTAATTATGGATCAGCTCAGTTTTTTTGTTGCTGCCTTTCCTCCTCCCCCCACTTGAAATCACTATTTTCCTGTTCTTTGCTTCTTTCTCTCCTGTTCAAAACTTCCTTATTTACCCATCTCCTTGCTTTCTTTTTTGTCTAATATTGCTTCTCCCTCGACATGTTTCTGCTTTTCTTCTTTTTCTGTCTTAAAATCTTCATACCTCCATACCTATCCAGTTTCATTCATCTCTCTTTCTCTCTCTCTCTCTCTCTCTCTCTCTCTCTCTCTCTCAATCCCTTTTCCCCTCTCCTCCTCCTCTCTCTCTTTCTCTCTCAGTGGTCCGACCGTTCATTATCCTAATTAAATCCAGCAGCTGAACATCCTCTTATCTGTAGGGGAGGAGAGAGGGGCCATGATGCAATAGGGCTGATTTGCATATCCAAAGTTAATTAGTGTGGAGGAGCAGGTGTACAGTAATAATAATTATCACACATGACAGTCACCTGTGCCCGCTTCGCTCTGCCCTTCCGAGACGGCCCCTCCCTCCTGTATCCTCCTATCCCCTGATTATTGCTCCCCACCGCTGATGGAATTCACTTTCTTCCTCTCTTGATCTCTCTCTCTCTCTCTCTCTCTCTCTCTCTCTCTCTCTCTCCCTTCCTCACTTTTTTCTGTTTTTGTGTTTCTACTCCTTCCCTCCTCTTCTTTTTCAAAACATCACTTTTATTTTTTTCTGCTTTATTCCGCTCTCTCATTACCCCGTGCTCTTACTGATTTGTTTTGTTGCCATCGTCATTGTTGTTGGTGTATATGTGTTGGTGTTTCATTTTTAGCAATTCCATTCCCTTCCCATCATCCTGTGTTGCATCTGTTTAGGCTTTGATGGCTTCCACACTGAGCTCTCACACTCCATTTTCTCTTCAGGATATCTGCTGCTTTTAGCCTCCCTGAGTTCCTGGTGCTGGGGGGGGGCAAAAAAAACAAGAAAACACAAGGCCAAGGCAATCCTGACTTCTGCCATTACAATGTAACATCCAGCACACTGATGTGAGCCTGGACACACTTACACTCCTTGCACACGTACACTCTCTCCTCTCTAAAGTGTCATTTTCCTTAGGCGCTTTGAGGTTCAGCTCATCTCTGTTCATCCTTCTGTTGAAATGCTTCTAATTGCTGTTGCTAATTCTGTATGGACATTTCACAGTGTTTCTGCTTTTCAGGCCTGCATGGCAGATCACACCTCCAGGTGTCCAGGATGGTTGTGACGTGCCACAGGGTGGTGTGTGTGTGAGTGTGTGTGTGTGTGTGTTTGAGGTGTGTTTCTCTGGGCATATTTAACACTGTCACCGTCAGCACTGTCACAAAGCCACACACTGACGTGGTTACCTAGATACCGTTCTCTTGGGATGCAAATTAGATTCTCGGAGGAGGTGTTTTGGTTATGGACATTTTCCTCATAAACACCAGCCCAAGTTTCTTTTGATTATTTCTTGTTTTAAAGAGATGACAGAAGTGCTTCAGGTCTTCACTTTAATTAGAAAGAAAAAAAAATCCTTTGGGTGACACTGGTCAGCTTTGCCTTTAAATTCAGAGATTCTGAGTTTGTCTTAGCCAATAAAATCTGCATATCTTCTCTCTCTGTGATATAAATCTCCATATATTGCAATAATCCAGCCCCTTGCACTAAAAAAAGAGAAAAAAAAAAGAAGAATGCATCCTCTTTGCTATTGTCTGTTATGTTTGCCTATCAGTCACAGAGGTGGAATAATTCGTCTGTGAGGAATTGCACTTGCTACCAAAATAAGCAAGGCCTGTCTCCTGTAATACATTATTTATCATTACAGTGAGTCCTGTAGCCCACATATCCTCTCATGTGCCTTTGTGGATTATTTATGCTGTGTCAGTCACTTGCATCATTTGCATGTTTTATATATTTAGAGGGCTCTTTCATGCTGGCTGAGGGCTAGAGAGGTTGGCAGGAGGGAGAGGCGGAGTCAGGGTGACAGAGAGCATGACGGGTACTGGGGGGGCAGGTGGCAGGGTGACGTGGACGTGTGTTTGTTCCTGGGGTGCTGTCCCGCAGAGGAAGTGCAACAGCAACGCTGAGAGTGCACCTCAAGGGCAGGTATGGGTGCCTCTTGAGTGTGTCCTGCTCATTTATCTGCCTCACCTGGATGCAGTTTGTTGTTGCAAAGTAGACACATGCACATATTTTCTTGGATAAACAAAGCATCCATGCAAAACACTGCTAGAAGAGAGATCTCTGTCATGCTCTGAGAGGCTCAATGCCCTTAGGTCAGCTATATGTTGTTTTTTTTTATGATTAATTATTGTTATGTAATTGGCAAGGCATTTTGCAGCATGGCACCCACATTTGTCATCATGTGTGTTTTCTGCAGCGTACCCTACCTACATGCAACACGGCTTGTCGATTAATCAAGTGTCTCTGAACTATCATGTTGCACGTGCCTGCAAGTGTGTGCTCATTCCTCCTCCCTTTTTGTGGTTATGCTTTTCTTTGTTTCCATTCTCCAGCTAACATTTGAATGATAATTCAGGTGGAGCCATTGTCTTTCATGGTGTTTTTGTGGTGTCCTGGTGCTGATGGAGATAGATGGAGAGACACTCGTTCTCCATGTCCTTGGGTTTATTAACACTTCTCCCCTGTGTGCTCTCAGCTTCATCTGCTCCTTCTGCTGGCGCAAGGTGGGCTTTCGGAGGCGGTGGCGGTGGAGGAGATGGTATTTTTAGGAGCTCGCGGATCTTGATCCATCCTGGAGGTTTTAGAGGAAGCGACGAGGGCTTTTGTATCATTAGCTCTGTGTTGACTGTGTGAGCTGCAAAGTGGCTAGTAGCCCAGCCAAAGCAGGAATTAAAGTTATTTACACAGCTGTTAAAGTAATGCTACCTCATACAGAACCTCCCCACGGCTTGGGCCTGAATCTGGATGCCTCTAATTCCGCTCTTTTCCGGAGGGGATGCCCTCGACTGAGAGAGTGCCAAGAATCGTTTACTGCCTCCCCACACCCCTGCCTATTGAACGACTATATAATGGGGGTCTTTACCTCTTCAAGGCTCATAGTCTATATTGGAGATGTCACAATACTACTTTAGCTTTTCCAATGCTGACGCTGAAACCGCGATTGCCAGGTAATACAGAGCCAATGTTTCTGTTGTTTAGAGTTTCCCATACAGGCATTAAGGCTAGTACTAGACTAGACATGTGTTCTACAAATGCTCTTTTGTAGCAACTGCTGCATGGATGAATCAGTCTTGAAAATGACAAAATTTCCATTCAGTCAAATGAGACGTTCATAAAAAGAAAACAATACTGCTACTGATGTGGAATGGGAAGATGCAAATGTGAGCTAATAGTTTTATTATTATGCATTCTAGCAGATTAACAGGTAAAATAGACAAAAGACTACGTTAAGAAGGCATACTCAGAATTCAGCAGTACTGTAAGAATGAACCACTGAATCAAAACTTGCTTCACTTTTTTCAAAACTCACTAATTCAGATTATTTGAATATAGTAGTCTATTGTGGAAAGGAAATAAAAGGAACACCTGAGGACAATTACTGGGTGGGGTTGTGGAGGAGACACAGGTGAGGGGCAGGACAAATGGCTGCACATCTTGGAGGAGCAGAGATACCATAACAAACGCATATGGAAGGGACACTAAACAAAATAAATTCAGATGGCTATGTAACAAAATTTGTATTGAAATCAAAAGGGGTATATTGTCCAAAATTGTGACAGTGATAGGGCAAACTTTGAATGGACTAAAATTACTTTTTGGAGTATTTCTATTGGTCTATTCATCCAAAATTAGTTACACAGTGTGCAGAGCAGATGCAGGGTTCAAACCATGGTTCAATCTGATAACTGACAGAATTGGATATACATAGTTTTTATTGGAGCAATATGTGTGAAAGCATTTCCAACATGCCTTGTTTTGATTGGCGCCAACAATAGTGAAGAGTGGTCTCCTAAACTGGAACCTGGACTATATTTAACTAGTCTAAGCCAAGACTGGCCAAATTTCAGCCTTGGATTCTGGTCCTGGAGGCACTCCTACCCTGCACATTTTACCTTTTGCACACATCATAAAGTCTGAAGGGCTGTGGTGCTTCCAGGAAAAGGGTTGAGAAACACTCATCTAGACCAGCCACTGACAAAGTTTGTGGACACCCATTCTAATATCTGCAGTCTGCTACTTTAAGTACACACACACACACACACACACACACACACACACACACACACACACACACACACACACACACTGAGAGAGTGAGTGAGTGTGTCTAGTCCCTGTAGAGAGAGGTAGAGAGCTTTGGAACAGATAAATATGAACCTATTGGCAGCATGCCTAATTCTAAAGTCTACTACTGAGCAATGAGCTTTAGAATAGTGTACTGTGTTCTCTAGAATGGTGGTGCCCCATCAAATACTTTTAGAGAAAGGGGATGTAGCTTGGAGTTAGAGTTTGACTGCTTTCCAATAAAGGTAATTAGCCTTATTTATTTTGTGATATTAAGCTAGAACATGTAGCTTTAGTTTGCAGTCAGACTGAATGAATTAGCAAAGGTTCCACAGGCTCTGAAGATCTTCCTCTCTACCTAGCATTCACAGTTTACTTTTCCAGTTCTCATTATGCATGGTCATTTACATTGCTGCATTTGCGTGATTGCACCGATGGCTATGCACTGAGGAAATAGTAGGACACTAATTTGTCTAGGTATGTGCAGTCCATTGTTCATTGGGCAGACACAGTTTGTCGGGTGGTCTCTGTTCATTTTATATAAGAGTGTATGAGGAGCAGCAATGCAGCATATATCTCAGCAGCCCACACACAGCACACACATTGAGCAAAATACACACCAACAGTCTGTCATGTACAAAACTGGGAGATAGTTTTAGAGACAATCTGCTGTTTAGGAAGTTATTTTATCTTATAAAGAAAAAAATAATCATCTGACATTAATATAAATCTGTAACAATTCCTCATTTCCCTACTGTTACGTTTAGGCACAGAATAAGGGATAAGTTTAAGTGTAGTCTAACCCTAGGTCCAGGTCCAGGTCCAGGTTAAGGTTAGGGTAAGATAAGTTTTAGGTGTAGATTAAGTTGCAGGTTAAGGTTATGGTAAGGTTAGTGTAATGTTAGTTTTAGGTATATATTAAGGTGCAGTTTAAGGTTAGGGTTGGGGTAAGGTTATGTTTAGTTGTAGATTACGTAGGTTACCAATGTGGATGTTTTGATGTTCTAATGGTCAGTCCATATCTAATTTAAACAGAGATTTCATCAAATTCGTATGTGATTGGGTAGCTAATCGAGTTAAAATGGAGGGACGCATTTTTAATTTCTGTTAAAGACTCTTAATTTCTGTTCACTTTTTGAAATAATGGCAGTTTGATATTTACATTTTATCAATATTTGATGATGAATGAACCAATAGAATTGCTTTAATGACTTGCAAACGCTATTTCATTACTTCTGCAGTAAAGTTGCCGTTTTGGAGGTACAACATTTTTGTCAGACAGTGATGATTTGTGGGGTGAGTATAGGTAGGTACGTTTTCACACTTCACGTGATCTGAAAATATTATTTTCATATATCATTTCTTAATACCTTAATGGAAGGAATACATCACCACTTACATAGAACATTTTCTTGAATAGCAAAAGTAGTTCTTTTTAATATAACGCCAAATGACACTGCCATCACATAACTTACATTAGCTAGCATTTCGTTATATTGCACTACAGGCAAATTCATGATCTTTGTGCTAGATTTGTTACATGATCATATCAGTTTAATTTTCCCCTCAGACATATGATCCAGCATTTTCGGCAGGTTTTATCCAGATATCAAAATGAGATAATCTAATCAGTGCCATCTTTTGTCCATATCATTCTGTAATGTCTTTGACATAATATTTCATGTCTAATTTAATTTCTGTCTTTGTCTTTGTATGCAGGCAGAGACACCCTTTAACCATAAATTTGCTCTTTGGTTATTCCTCTTTGTGTTTATTTTGATTAAATAATGCAAAAGCTGTCTACAAACTAGGAGGATGACTTACAGTATGTCTTGAGTATCATCACAGCTGAGAGCTTGGCATGGCTGTGAGAGGCTGTATTTCAGTCCAACTTGCCGGAGAGTCTCATTCAGCAAGACTGGCACTGTCACACAGTGAAGATGAGTGGCTGTCTCTGTTTAACGTGAATCAGGAGATGACAGGAAGAGCGATTGACAAGACCAAACAACAGCAAAAACAAACGACAACAACAGACCGTGTCTAATTCCTTCTGTTACTTCCTTTTACAGCGGAATAAACAGGGCCATCTCATAAATTCTTTCTGAAAAGTATTATTGCTGACAGGTCTGACCTCGGCAAGCCTGCAATGTTTACCCATAACTCACAATTAACAGAGACATTAGAGGGTTCTCCCGAGGATTGCCAGCTTTATTTCCCTCTAACTGGGCATCACTAAATCTGGAAAAGATCCCAGTTCTGCCATTTACCATTGGAGGGGCGGCTCTGTGTGCCGGAAAGAAGTGGCTCCACAGACTGAACACACTTCAGAGGTTTGGGGCTGTTATGGATATGGCGGCAGTAATTATTCAGGCCTTGTTATTGCCCAGAACACCACACCTGCGTCCAGCTCACCGCCTGTTATTAGAATATCAAAAAGGCCACAGAGAAAAAAATGATTTGCACAAACTGAGCTATGCATGGATTAGGAATGTAATATTACTCTAAAGCAAAAGAAATGTTTTATATGCTTATGTATACTCATTTATTTATGTTTTTACTTTTTAGATGGTTTATTTCTAGCTGTTTGAAATGAGGATTTAAAATGTATTTAACATGTAGTTCTGATTTTTTTTTTATTTATTTAAATGTGGGCATTGGTATGGGCAATGAGTCACTTTATTTTACTTGGGAGATAAATGTGCACCTGTTCACAGACGTGTCAAATCCTATCATATGGCTTCTAAACAGATAGTGAACCCACTAATAGACTTTTTTACCATGGCTTTGTGGCTAATTTCCAATTCAGGACTGCCAGCTTATGTCATACGCAGAGTGATTCACATATTTATTTATTTTCTATTTCATGATGTTTTTTGATCGGCACCTATTTTAGTATTAAGGAGAGAGAAGAGCGCATAAGGATCCCAAGGTCTGAATCAAATTAGTGCAGGTTTTATTGACTAATAATCATTTTTACCTCTGGTGCAGCACTGAATAGAACCGAGGTGTTTGCAGCTTTTAATGGACTAATGTTTCCTGTTTTGACACGGTTTATCCTAAATAATTTCCAAGCAGTGTTGTCATCGTGAATATCTACTTGTCAAAACACTGTCATGTCATGGCCTGAGGAAAGTAAGGTTTCCACATAATTAAACACAAGTGTCTGACAGGGACACGGCCTCAGTGCACTCTTGAAGAAAGAGGATTCCTCATCCTCTGAGCAGATCTGAGCATTATCTGACACTTTAAGTTCGATTTACACTCCAGAGCCAATGTAAAGTACCAAACCCTGAAATATGCATAAAGCCAAGCAAATGTTTATGGATATTCGCACATTGCTTGTCACATTCAATCAACATCAGATGGTAAGCTCTTACCAAACCCCTTTAAATGCCACACTAATGGAATGTTGTCATGTACTATAGCTGTTGTTGTCTTTGTCTCAGGGAGATAGCTGAATGATTTGTACCTGGCTCTCTAATGGTCAATTACAAGCACATCCCAGCATCGATGGTGTTTGGGTCCCACCAGAGAGAGGATAAAGGGGGCCTAGATGAGCTCAGAGGCCCCCATCAGGAGTGGGTCACTGCATATAAACTGATAAACCAAAATTTGGATCCTTTCCCAGTTTTTTTCCCTGCAACATTTACAAATGTGTTTTGGCAGGTTTATATATAAAAATATAAACACACACACACACACACACACACACACACACACACACACACACACACACACACATATATATATATATATATGTATATATAAAATTATTATTATTTATTATATTTTTTCTTTCTTTTTTTTCTGAGATACCCTTATTGTGTTGACTCACGATCACAGGAGGTCTTGCACTCACTTCCTGTTCTCTCTATTCACTGTGTCTATCCTTTCTATACTTAGTTCAGCCATATTTGGCTTGATATGATTGAGGTTTGGTACTGTGAACCTTCCTTTTACCCCAAACTTTGATCTTATCATTTGTTTGTTCTCCCCTCATAGTAAACATGCACAAATAAAACTTTGTCAAATGTCAAGAAAATCAGTTATACAAGATTCCACAACATGATTCTGTTTATATTTGTGTGTGTGTGTGTGTGTGTGTGTGTGTGTGTGTGTGAGAGAGAGAGAGAGAGAGAGAGAGAGTCTCTATGTGTGGGTAGCTGCCCTTGCCACCTCCCCATCCGTAACAGAGCTGTCACCCTGCTTTTAAATAGATCTGAGTGAATTAACATGGCACTGTGGGTCGGGTCTGCTGGGGCGCTGGTGACAGTAGCGGTGCCCTCCACTAACTCTGTTGGAAGAGGCTTTGGCAGGCTGGCATGCCTGGCAGGGTCTGCCCAAAGTGACTCTGCAGGGGCTGGCCGCCAGCCAGTCAGCTGAAGCCTGGCCAACAGGCTCGGACTGGACTGGAGCGGTGTGCGGCACGGCCACAGGAGAGCGGAAGCCAGCTTTTTCATTTAGCCACCCAACTGTTTCCCCCTCTCCTCTTAATTGACAGAATAAATGCACCTGCCATTGTGTAATACTGGGCAGATTAGTTTTGGCTATGATGGAGGGGCTGATGTCAGAGAGGGCCAGCGTTGAAAGGACCTGCCCTGCAAGCCACACTGTTGGGAGCTGTCGTTGGCATTGAATGACGTCCATGCCTCTTTGGGGGGATAATGTGGGGCCGCTTCTTAGGCTAAGTCATCTTCAGGATGTGACAGTGAGGATGAATTGAGAATGGCATCGCAATGCTGACTGTTCATGACAAACTTATAACATCAGAAATTATACACTGTCAGGGCAGATTACAGCTCCTTTGATAACCACACACTTATGGTATTGTGTGATTGCCAATTTCTATATATCATATCCTTTTAAGTTATTGGTTACAGACAGACAGAATCACATTTTACAATATCTTATATTTTTGTATTGAAATATTGGAAGATATTAAATAAATGGGAAGTACTTTCTTAAATATTGCCAATGTAAAAAAAAAAATCAAGAGAATTTTTTTGTGGAAGTTTAGAAAATCACATTCATCATTTCAAAGCTATAAAAATGTGAATGATTATTATTTCATTTAGTGGTTTAATGAACTTGCAGGTAACTGCATGCAGCCCATCATATTCAAATGTGCTGTGTCAAAATGTTTTCAATATTGTTTCATTAAAATAAAATAAAAAATTCAACAATACTTTCTGTTAATAGATGTTTATCAAGTGTCCCTACTAGCTCCCAGTCCCACAGTCCCACAAAGCTAACAGCCTCTGAATGTGTTTTCTCCTCCTCCTCTCCCAGTCATGGATAGCAGTGGCATTATATGGCCGACTTATCATTTAAATAAATTAAATAATATAGAATAATTAGATGCAGATAGTTTAAACAATATGTTTACAGAATATAAAACACAGACGATTGTTTTGGTAAAGAGACTTTATTTAAATTAAAATGTAATACTAAGTATTTTAAATGGTCCTAGCACATTCCTAGTTCGTTGGTAATTTGTGTTGGATTAATTAAAATTGGTATTTGAACAAGATTAAAACAAAATTAAAAAACAAGATTTTTTAAGCAATTGTAAAAAATCGAAAATATTCATAACACATAATGTATAACATCTTTTCCCAAACATTTTTTAAACAGTTATATTTTTGACAGGACCCTGTGACATCCCATTCTGACAAGGATTTTTTTTCTGCAGCTTAATTTAAATTTAATTGGACCATACCCAACTGGCTCAGGTCAATACGAAGAGAAAATCAGGAACATTAATCAAGATAAAATTATCAGCTGATTAATCAGTGTTCTAATTATGGCACAGTGCTTCAGTCTCTTTGTTCTGTTTTAATTACTGTACTTCATTGTCTTTTCCATATGGCCAGCATGTTTCTGCATAATGCCAGTGTCTCACAGCACTGGGAGCCATTAGTACCCTGCCTGATGCCTCTGTCCCCAACCTATCTCTTCTACTCCCTCCATCCCCCTCTCAGACCTCGCTTTATCTCTTCCCATCACATACCCTCATGCTCATCTAACTATCTCCTTTTCCACACATCCGATTGTTTTAATTTCAAACTTTTAGTCTTCCAAGTGGAGGTTGTGCCACTTTCAGCTGCTGACATTTTTTTTTTCTGTAATGATAGATTTGTTTGTTTAAAATGTTAATGTTGGTGATGGAAGTGTGATGGGTATTATACTATAACAGTTCACACATATGTATGTACTGCACATGGCCAGTGGGTTGAAGAGTCCATATAATGAAAATCAAATTGATTCAAAGTTTCAAAAGTTTCAAAAGGATTGTATATAACAATTCACTCTTAAGAGAAAAGGAGAAGCTGTGGAATTGTGTAGGAAGTGTGTATGTACAATGGCATGTAATGCAAAACTGCAAATTGTCTTTAACAAAAAAAAAAAAAAAAATAGTCCTTGCCGTTCTTCTTACAATACTTCAACTCTTTGATGGCTCCAAAACTCCCCAACCCACTCTCATATAACAGATACACACCAGATTCTTCTCTCTTCCCTTCCCCTGAGTATACATCCTAGGTGTGTATAATATTTCTGGTAGAGGTATACAGAGTCTGGATTGTTGTGAAATTAATTTATGACAAAATTCTACTACTATGTACAGATTTTTGGACATTTTCTAGGGGTGAAAAATGGCTAACAGTGATGCAGTATCTGTGCAATATGAGATGTTAGGTAGGGCCATAGGACCAAATGTCTGCTTGATATTTATGCAGTATCAAATACTTTTTGCTGCTTAGATTTAAGGAATACGCCAGTGTTTTTCAAACAAGTTTTATCTGCTGAATATGTATCATATTGATTTCTATAGGCTTGTTTCCCTGTAAAATGCAACACCAGATAGGCAGCAATGATCAGGTGCTGAAACATCATCCCACAGAAAGAAATATTTTAAGCAGATTTTGAGTCAGTAGCTTCTCTGTTCTCTGTACAGGAACATTTTGTCCACAGTAATCATTCATCGGCTAGATGGGACAGATAAGACTTTAGGTGGAAAAGGCTGGAGTATTCCTCGAAATCTGTTCACTGAATCTTAGGGCCAGCTTATAAGGGTAAGGTGGGTCTGGGATGAGCCTGTGGTGGGGATTGTGCTCTACTGGTGATCTTTGGCAGCTCTGACAGAGTGAATAAGGGAGCGGTGAGGACCCTCTGCACCACTGCTCTTAGAGTTAAGTGCCAGGATAGATAGGGATCTAATAAATTGTTGAATAAAACATGCTTTGTTACCACGGGGGCTCAAAATTAGCAGGGCAAAGTGGTGATTAACCGTCCTATCATACTTGCCATTGCAATTCCCTTCTTCCTCTCTCCACCCCCTCCCTTTTCTTTCTCTATCTTTCTATCTCTCTGCATCTCGGTGCACTCTACACTTATCCAGCCCTTCTCTCCCCCTGCATGTCACTTAAGATCAGAGACACTAATACTTCCCATGGAGATGCTCATTATCACATTTTAAGCTAATATTGTCATTTTTAATTCTCTGTGTTGTTGAAGTATAACCCCTACAGTTGTGCTCTGGCTACATTTGTCTCGGACATTTTAACAGGGGTGCTGTATTTTTGACTTGATGAAAGATGGAAGCTTGTTAACAGGTTTGTCTTGTGTGCAATACAGAATTTTCACCTTTAAGAAAGAGGTCTTGATTGGTATGGAGAATAAAAAAAATTAAAAAAAAAAACTCTCTACTGCAGATTGTTCAGGTCAACACTGGCTATGTTTTACACATCTTGCTGGTGTTTTACCTGAAGAAGTGGGCAATGATTTTAAAACAGACCTCTATATTCTCCTCGTTATCCTCCACCAGTTCCTGCACTCTTTAAAATCTCTTTATTTTTTCATAGAGAGTGTTTTTCATTCTTGTATCTGCATGCTGTGTGGTGTGTTGGAATTAGACATCACTTAAGAATACTTTTGCCAGCACCTCCCAAGCTCATGAAACCTTTTTTCAATATGTAATTACTGGAACGGTACAAGTGTCTCATGCATATTCATGTGGTTTTTAATTAAGCCCATCTCTTCACAGTTTGTGCCCGTGCCTCCTGAAAAGTTGCTTCCTTGCAGTCTGCAGGTTTCACATATGCAAAACTGCTCAGAGCGACGTGTCTGCAGACCCTAAAAGGAACAAGTGCACACACAAAAACACTCTGTTGTGATTTGAAAAATATATTTTTATTGATTTTGATTAATCCTTTCATTATATTTTTAAATATGAATTGAACATAGCGTAAGTGTAAAGACACACACACACACACACATATATATATATACATTCTAATGAATGCATTCAGCTACTTTAAGTTGCACACACACACTTGTCTGGTCCTTGTAGGCTAGTGTTGCCAATAGGACCCCATCCCCCCCCCAATCAAATCCTCACATCAATTCTCTGAAATCTTGTAGAAAGGCTTACCTGGACAGTAGAAACAGCTACTCCAACAAACGCAGGAGAAACAATTATTAATACCCTTGATTTTGGAAGGAACAATAAATGATGTCATATTAAAATGTACTACGCTCATTTTATTATTATTTACTCAGTCCCTTCACTTCTACCACCTTCTCCTTATGCTCACTCCCCAGCTCTACTCCTGCACTCCCATTTCTGTGACAGTGTACATTTGTGCATCTCACCATGTGTTTACAGCATTCCCGTTGGCCCAGAGAAAGCCTGAGTTTTTGGCATATTCTCACAGACAGATCTCAGACAGTAGGAGACACCACTGCATGGATTGTCAACATTGAATATAGTCACAAATTATGCAAGCCCATTCTTATCCTTAGAAGACATTGTGCACAATAACAGTGCTGGTGGGTGTGCATATTTACAGCAACACTGTCTATGAACTCCTCTGCTGTTCTGTAAAAAAATGAGAGAAAGAAAAAAAAAACAAGGTTTGTAACACACAAAATGTAAATTAGAGATATCTATGTTTGTTCAGACTCCTGTGATTTTTAGCTACAGCCACACTTGTATGTTGTGATAGTTTTGGCAACCGAAAGTCTATAAACACTTGAAGAACTCCCACACTTATTTTGTGATGAATACACAGACTCTCTCTCTCTCTCTCTCTCTCTCTCTCTCTCTCTCTCTCTCTCTCTCACACACACACACACACACACACACACACACACACACACACACACACACACACACACACACTGATGATAAGGACAGGAGGGAGAGAATATGCTGCCATGGACCCGCTTGGCATGGAGATCTGAGAGTGATTCAAAATGCTTCACAGAAAAGACAACAGTGCCATCTACTGAGAGAAAGAAAGCAGGAGCAAGACACAAAGAGAGAGAGAGAGAGAGAGAGAGAGAGAGAGAGAGACTTGGACAAACACCAACTCAGTAGGAACTCTCAGATAATAATCAGTTTCTCTGGGCTTGTGAAACTGGCTCATTAAGCCTCCTTTTTAACTGGAAATATAGGGAGCGATTAAGGCAGCATTACTGAGTGGGCACAAAATGGCTAACCTCCGGCCACCCACCGCTCCTAGGTGTCTGGCGCCAGCTTCTGCATGCGCCGTAATGTCTTCACTCGGATAGCAGCAAATCCATCACCTGCTTGTTTATCTGCTTTGCTCTAGCAGCCCTATCAATCAGTGTTAAACTGTCATGCTGGCATATTTTTCTTTTAAATAACATTAAACGTTGTGAGCCAGGCCTGTCGGCAGCAATGCCGCATCCTTGCGGACACAGCTGGCCCAGCAGGTCACACGGCCAGCCTGCCTTCACTTTCCACACTTCTTGATTTAGGAGGCTAAAGCACAGAATCTTTGTTTTTTCATCTGTGGTGCAGATGCATTATAATAAATTCATTTCTTCTCTTGTAGCACACACAGGCTCGCTGATGTCACTGATGTGGGGTATTAGCATGTATAATTAAAGCTGGTGAAAGGGGATGTTGAGCTGGGCAGAGCTGGTGTCATTGGACATAATTGCTTCAGGAGGACATAATTGGGCGGCTGGTTGATTTTCAAAGGCTCATCCCTCCGTTGTCGTGGACACAGTCTGTGGACTTTGGCCTGCCGCCAAGCAAGCGCTCTCTCAAGCTAGAGAACACTCTTACTCTCTTTCGTCTCTCTCTCCCTCTCTCTACATTTTAGATTAGTCTGCTCTCTCTTTTTCCTGCTTTTGCACTTGTTCTGTCTCCATTTATGTCTCTTGTCCTCTTTTTCTCCTTCTTTACAGAGTGGACGCAGCAGATAAATGGAATTCATTTGACTAGGACAAGGCAGTTTCTTGTCTTAGGTTCTTATCACACACACACACACACACACACACACACACACACACACACACACACACACACACACACACACACACACACACACACAGCTCAACTAGCTCAACCAAAAACAAAACGACCAAAACAACTCAGACCTGTCAAGGCATGGACTCCCACAAGTCTTCTGAAGGTGTCCTGTATTATCTTGCACCAAGATGTTGGCAGCAGATCTTTTAAGTCCCGTAGGCTTTGAGGCTAGGCATCAATGGATCAAATCATTCAGTCTTGGGCAGCCATGACACTGTCACTGGTTCACTAGTTGCCCTTCCATGGTCCAATATTTAGGTGTAATATAGGTGCTTGGTCATGCCAAAAGTAATTGGATAACAGTATGTAAACTGAAAACTTGGGACCACCCAAGTTGTTAGGTATTATCTTGTAAGAAATGTTCAACACTGGCCAATGGGCTCATGACATGAATTCAAGTTTGAGCCCTATCCACGGTGCCCAGGGAGCAGCTGGGGAGTTAAGTGCCTTGCTCAAGGGCACTAAAGCCATGCCCTGCCAGTTCAGGGATTTGAACCAGCAGCATTCCAGTCACAAGGTTGGTTCCCTAATCAGCAGGCATGTCAGCCCTGTGTGAGCATTTAACACTACTCCATTCCCATTGTCACATGTACACCAAGAATATGTTATAAAACAGCTTGGGCATGATGGCATGGTGCATCATCCTGCTGGAATCCTCCCATCATTGTAGGGGTACATGAAGTCCACGAAGGGCTACAAGTGGTCACCAAGCAGTAAAACGTGACTGCCACTGCTCAATGACATGTTTATGTGTACCAGTGAACACAGTCCTTGCCATGAAAATACACCCCGCACCAGTATGGAACCACCATCAGCCTGCACAGTGCCTAGTTGGCAACTGGGGTTAATGGAGTGTGTGCAACACACAACTCAACAGATCACACTCACACTACATGTTGCTAGTCCTCTAAGGCCCAGTTAGCAGCCTCGCAATGCTAGGTGTGGTGCTGAATCTGGTGTTATGGTGTTACCAGAGGTCTTCTTCTCCCATATCCCATAGAGAACACTGCACTGACCAGCTGGATATGCATGTGGGGTTTCCTGCATCAAATGTGAATATGATTTCTGGATGGGTGGCCACTCTGTGCTGTGTAATGTGTGTGGCAGTGCCTTCTGTTGCATATTCCTGGTACCCATGTGACACTGTGGATTGAAGAATGTTAAATGCCTGCACAACTTTGTAAATGAAATGCTCCATCAGACACCCACTATCATGCCTCACTCAATCTCTGATAATTTACCTCATTTTGCATGAGCATGTTGGCCAGTGTTGATGTTCACTCACAAGATAACACCTCATACCTCACAGGTGTTAGAGCTCCCAAGCCGTCCCCATGAGGTAATATCAATTCAGAATCAATTTACATACTGCAATAAAGTGTAACCTTAAAGTGTAAGTCTCCAGACCCTTTCACTTTTTTTCACATTTTGTTAAATTGAGACCATATGCTAAAATATAAAAACATTTCCCCAATAACACTCACTGACAAATTGGAAACAGAACATTAGAAATATTTGCAAATGTATTTATTCTCTGCAGTTCCTCTGAGGTTCTGTCAGGTTGAATGAAAGAAATCAGTGGACAGCCATTTTCAGGTCTCTCCAGAGATATTCGATTGTGTTCAACTCAGGGCTCTGGCTGGGCCACTCAAGGACATTCAAAGAGTTGTCCCTGAGACACTCCTGTTTTTCTTGGCTGTGTGATGAGGGTTATTGTCTTGCAGGAAGATGATTCCAGAGTGCTCTGAATCAGGATTTCATTAACAATATTTCAGCTTTCCTTTTACCCTGACCAGTCTCCCTGTCCACGCCAATGAAAAACCTCACACTGTGATGCTGCCACTAAAATGCCACCCTACAGAGGAAACTCATTTTGGCCGATTGTATCCGCGATCTTGTCCTTTCGGTCATTACCCACAGCTCATGACCATAGGTGAGGGTAGGAATGTAGATTGACCGGTAAATCAAGAGCTTCACCTTTCGGGCTCAGCTTCTTCTTCACCACGACGTACCGATACACCGACCACATAACTGCGACGGCAGCACCAATCCACCTGTCAATCTCATGCTCCCTCTCACTCCCACTCCCATGAACAAGACCCCAAGATACTTAAACTCCTTCACTTGGGGCAGGACAGCTCAACCGATCTGGAGAGTGCAAGCCACCCTGTTCTGGTCGAGAACCATGGCCTCAGATTTGGAGGTGCTGATTCACATCCCAGCTGGTTCACCAACATGCACCGGGAACAGGCCCGATTTACTGCTGGCAATACGAACCAAGCTCCTGCTCCGGTTGTACAAAGACCTGAGAGCCCTTAACAGAGGGCCCCCGGAGCACCCCCCAGAAAATACCCCGAGGGACATGGTGAAATGCCTTCTCCAAAGCCACAAAACACATGTGGACTGGTTGGGCAAACTCCCATGAACCATCGAGCACCCTGTGGAGGGTGTAGAGCTGGTCCAGTGTTCCTCGGCCGGGACGAAAACCGCATTGTTCCTCCTGAATCCAAGGTTTGACTAATGGCCAAATTCATCCAGTACCCTGGCGTAGACTTTCCCAGGGAGGCTGAAACAGGGGAACCACCACCCCAGTCTGCCACGCCAGGGATACTGTACCCGCCCGCCACACAATGTTGCAGATGGGTGTCAACCAAGACAGCACAGCAGCATCTAGAGACTTGAGATACTCTGGGCAGATCTCATCCTCATCTCATCTGGGCAGATCTCATCTTGCAGACTACCTCAGTGACTTCGGCCCGGGTGATGGGCGAGTCCACCTCAGAGTCCTCAGCCTCACCTTCTTCATTGGAAGACATGACAGTGGGATTGAGGAGACCCTCAAAGTATTCCTTCCACCGCCCAATGATATTCCCGATCAAGGTCAACAGCTCCCCACCCGCACTGTAAACAGTGTTGGCAGGGTACTGCTTCCCCCTTCTGAGGCACCGGACGGTTCCCATCCCTTTACAGACACACACATCACTGATCACTGAATACCTTCAGTGGAATGATTCCGAATGCTGTTTGTGAACCATAATTAACATCAAAGTTGACATCCTCACTGCTCCTCTTGTGGCTGCCTACAATCAAATCACAGCAATGTTCTGTTACAGCAATGTGTGTGTGTGGGTTTGCATGTGCATGTACAACAGAGATCCAATCAGTACACATAAAAGACACAGCAAAGGATTAGACCACTACACCTGAGGGTTATTTTAGGCATTGTGGAGTTAGAAAAATGACTGGATCACTTCCTGGTGAGGTCAGACTACACGATCATGTGATTGAATAGGTGTGTGTGTGTGTGTGTGTGTGTGTTGGCGGCAGGTCCAGCTTAGCTTATGGGTTTTCAGGCAGGCCTTCCGGCTGGCGACCTGGTCCAAACATCATGGTTTGACATTTTTATCATCCGTCAGTGCAGGGTGAGATAAATCTGGCCTCGTGGCGGCCCTGGCAGCCTCCTGCTATCTTGTCACATTCCAGACAGTCGGGGTCGGTGGGCTGAGCCAAGCCCGGGCCGGGCTGGGAGAGGAAGCAGGGCCAGGTAATCCATTACCGTCCGGGGGCACGTCTCCACGCATACGGATTTAATATCAGCCTTCCAAGAGTTATGAGCTCTCCCCATCTTCAGCCACATGCTTGACTTATGCAAAACGACATATCTATAGCAGCTGGGAAATTCAACACCACTGTCTTTTGTTCTGTTTTTTCCCGTTTGTTTTTGATACTCACTTGTTTGTTAATGTAATACTTCTTTGTGCCTCACCTAGTCCACTCAAAACTTTTAGTATTTGCATTTCTTTTTTATTGTTGTTGTGGTTTGGTGTTCATGTGCTCCACACACTTTTCTCTTCATTTGAAGCAACTCAGAGTGGCTCAGTGGTCAAACGCGCAAGCACTATGATCTGAAGATCGCAGGTATGAATCCTGCAAAATTGACCATGGCACTCTCTCCCTCACATCTGAGCAACTCACAGCTACCATTTGAACAAGTAGGACAAATTTACTCTTAATATGACTCTATACCATTTATTTCTCATTTTATCTTTTTTTTTTGTTCCTCCAGCTCCTTTTCCTACTATCACATTAACGCTTTGGCCTGGTGTCTTAACAGTCAGCTAGCAGTTCAGACTGAAGACAGACCTCTTTCAAGAGCATTTAACTCATTAAATATATTAGGACAAAATGGAAATATTTAATGTTAATGTGACTGAATACCATGTATTAGTAATTTATGAGTGTTTTTTTGGTTGTTCAGTTCCTCTTGCTACTATCAGGTTTGGCATAATCATTTGGGGTTGCTGACTATGGGTGCTTACAATTTATGAACTAATACCTGATACTAACTAGTTTTTGAGTATGAACTAAGATAAAAGTGTCAAAGTTGACTGTACTTAAATATCTTCAATTATTATTAAACTTATAATACAATATTTTGAAATTGACATCATGGTTACATCACTAGCAGTTGGAAGCCATAATTGAAATGAAAAAATAAATGACCTTCATTTTTATAGAATACCATTGTATACCAAGAATACCAAGATACCCTTTGAGGTAAATGCATATGTTTTTAGTTACAAGCTATTAAACAGACTGGACTGATGAAATCATCCAGAGTTTTCATCTCTGATGTGCTCATTTCATATCAGCTAAAGGTAATAGTCCTACATTAGTCTTACAGCATGAATATATATATATACTTATTATAAGAAATATTCTACATATACCCAGGTAGAAGTAGTAGCAGTATTTGTAGTGATTGTTCTAACATACATTAAAAAATGATACTAATCCTAATTAAATAATACTAACCAAGCTGTGCAGGTGCAGTTTGCTGTCAGTATAAAGTTATTTTCCCATTTTCCTATTGTTGACACCAGTTAAGCTTCACCTACAAAATACATCTTCTATGTTTACAAATACAAAATGGCCATGGACCCTACTATCTCACATTGCAGTGTGAAACTGAAAGGGAGAAACAACTTATGAAACAACGTAAGTCTGGAAATATTAAAAAAAAAAAAAGCCGGATATTAGATTTATTTATATTTATTGCATCAAAGACGATTTCAGAGAAATTGAAGTGACAAATTGTGGCTTAAAAACACTTCTTCACTTCTCATTAGTACAAACCAGCTAACCTGCAAAATGTGCACTATTCTGCAGCTTTTTCATTCTAAACAAACAGCAGCAACTCATCTAATCAATCAGCCAATCTTCAAACAACAGATCATATGAGCTTCCATTTGTCCTGAAGCAAAAGCTGTAGCCACACTGGCCCCTTGCTGATCCAGTTTGACACCCATGTCTTATAGTTTTAGTGTGTAGTATGCAATTGTGTCACAGCCTCAGTTTCTCTACCCAACTTGTGTCAAATCAATTATGACTTTTACCATCTTTAGCAACATTACTAATACAAAAAATGATTAGTTTAATTTGTTTTTCTATTGTTACACTCCACTTTACTTGTGTTTTGAGTATTCCCCAATTTTAAACTAAAAACTAGGCTTATGCAAAACCCATCTATACATCTGAAGTTTGATACATATATATTTTGCTTTTTTTGCTGTTTCCATCCGTATTTTTGTCTTTCCGGTGGTGCTCCACTCCCTCTTCTCTCCCCCCTGCTCCTGATCTCCTACTGCTGTCCTCTAGCTGGGGAGGCTGCTGGACGCTGTTCAGGAGTGGTGTAGATGGGCTTCAGAGACACTCCCTTTCTGACCCATTTCTGAGGGAACTGCAAGGTGACACAACCGCAGAGCTACACCCCAGTGTAGGCAAATGGTTTGTTTCAATGTGTGTGGAGACACTAGGGCAATGTGGCAGATGGACACAGCATGTTAAGAAAGACATTTGACCTTAAAGTGGACTCTTTAGTCAAATGTCCCTCAGAGCCACACACACACACACACACACACACACACACACACACACACACACACACACACACACACACACACCACATAGAAAGAGCCCCAGGTCAAGATGATTAAGGATGAGAGTGCCCCAGTTCCAGACCCTGTAATGAGGGTGCAGTCTGTGTGCCAGGAGAGCCAGGAGATACTGTCTCACATGGGACACTCAAGTGTCAAAAACCCAGACAGGACATCCAGGTATGTGTCTGAGTATTTACTTGTTTTCATATTTCACATTGTTTTCATATTTTTAAGGTTTTCTGAATATGATAATACACCAGTAAGCAAAACATTATGCCTACATTGGTTAATTTATTCTAATGGCGCTAATCAAGGATTGGGATATAACCTATATGGAAAAAGTTCTGGGAGACCTGCTCATTCATTGTTTCTTCTGAAACAACTGATGATCACCACCCCACCTCATCACAAAAGTATTGGATGGAGCACCATCATCATCATCATCATCAAAAAATAGTTTCACTCACTGCTCTAGAGCTTAATGTTGGGGGCTTTATATTGCTCTAGCCCACACTTGGCATTAGGCATGTTGCCAACAGGTTCATGTTTGTCTGCTCCAGAGAGACCTCTTCTATTGGCAGTATTTCTCTACTTCTTTTCTATTCAGTATCAGCAGCCCAACTTAAAGTACTTGATTGCATACATTAGAAAGGGTGTATACTAGTATACAATATACACTGATTAACCATAACTTTATAAATACCTGCTTGTTCCTACTCTCACTGTCCATTATTTATTAGCTCCACCTGACCATACAGGAGTTCTTTAATTATAGACTGTAATTCATCTGTTCCTCTGCACAATTTATTCACCTCCCATGATCTTCACTGGTCATGAGCCCACAGGACCACCACAGAGCAGGTATTATATGGGTGGTAGATACGTCTCAGCACTGCAGAGTCTCTGACATGGTGCTGGTGTGTTGCACATGTATGAGTGGATCAGACACAGCACTGTTGCTCAAGTGTTTAAACTCTGTGTCCACTCACTGTCCAGTCTATTAAAGCACTTTAGATTGTAAAGTCAGAACTCATCCTTTTCTACACAGTTTGTGATGGTCATCATCTAGTGCTTCATCAGTGATCAAAGGGTGCTCCCCACAGGGCACTACTGGCTGGATATTGCTGGTTGGTCAGTGTCCCTGAGGGGTTTAAACACTCTAGCAGCACTGATGTGTCCACTCATACCAGTGCAACACACACAACACACCATGTCAGTGTAACTGCACTACTGAGAATTAACCACCACCCACATTATACCTACTCAGTGGTGGTCCTGTGCGGTCCAGAACATTGATGAATAGGCTGAAAGAAGGCTAACAAAGTATGCAGGGGAACAGATGGACTACAATCTGTAATTATAAAACTATAAAGTGCTCCTGTATGGTCAGTGGAGCTGAGAAAATGGACAGTGAGTGTAGAAACAAGGAGATGGCCATAATGTTATGGCTGATCAGTGTATATTGAGTGCATAGGTGTATGTGTTGGTATGGGTGTCTAAGTGATAGAGAGAATTAAATAAAGCCAGTTTCATGACTTAAACTGTGTGTATGTGAGAGAGAAAGAGAGAGAGAGAGAGAGAGAGAGAGAGAGAGAGAGAGAGAGAGATACAAAGGAGAAAAGTTAAGTCTTGGGACCTATTTGAACACTTGTGGGACCGTGGTTGGAATCTGCCCTGGTAAATTACCTAACTGAGTGACAAAAGCAGTTTGTCATCTGTCATTAGCACAAACTCCCTCTAGTCTCCTCTCTCTTTTTGTCTCTCTCCCGCAGGTTACAGCACAAGGGCCTGACTGTAGTTGCTGCACTTTGACCTATACAGGCAGGAGCTTTTTTATAGATTTCAGCCAAATGTCACAATTAATGCCATCGCTTGACCCCAGAAAAGGCCACTGAATGCCAAGGTACAGAAAGAGACAGAGAAAGAAAAAGATAATTTTCCTTCATAAATAGAGTAATTGCTGCTTTGAAAGTGCACTGTTAACAAAGTGAGGAGCATTAAATAAAACGATTTCCTCTGCTCCATGAAAGACAGTAGTTCTTATTAGTCCATTTTACCAGTTGACTTGCAGTATTTATACCACATTTACACTGAGCAAAGTGCACATATAGTACAGTCCATTTACTGAGATAGCAGATAGCTGATGGGAATCTGATTAGATGTTAGAGATGCTTACGATATAAAGACATAAAATGAGACTAGCAGTAAATAATATCAGTATTTCTCTCTCTCTCTCTCTCTCTCTCTCTCTCTCTCTCTCTCCCTCTCCCTCTGTCTATGTCTCTGTCTCTCTCTCTTCCTCTCCTGAATTTAACCACTGGAGTATATGGAACATAAAGATTAGTCTTGGACTGTTTGTCATAAGCCTCCAGGGCTGTCTCTTCCCATACTCTCATTACTTTTTCTCCTGGACTCTGCCAGTAAAAAAGGAGAAGAAAGGCATGAAAAAGCCTGACTAAGCTTAGCCTGCTGGGAAAAGGTGGCTGGTACATCAATCCTGAGCTTGAGCCTGGAGCTGCTGCCTCGTTAGCTAATTGAATAAATGAAAAATGGGGATGCTAAGTTTTGGACGAGCTCTTCTCTGGCCCTGGTCTCTTCTTACCTGTGTTTTATTAACCCTGCTTTGTGATAATATCATAAATAACGGTAGCAATAAAAAGTTATGAACATGGTAATGTGAAGACCAGCAGGTTGATGTCATCTCTGTGGGATGGGTCCAGATGTGGGAGCTCTGCTGATTCAGGCACTAAATCTCCCTTTCTTTCACTTTCTCTTTCCTTTCCTAACTTTTTCTTGTTTTCTTTTTCTCTGCTTGCCCCATCTATCTTTTTTTCTTCCTCTCTTCAGCCCTTTCTCTTCCCATAGGTGTTACTCCTTACTGTGCTTTGTTCTCTCTCTCTCTTTCTCTCTCTCTCTCTCTCTCTCTCTCGCTCTCTCTCACTCTCTCTCTCTCTACTGTCTAAATTCCCACATTTCTTCCTTCACCTCTTTTTTTTTGCCCCCTTTCTGCTAACTGTCTAACTTCCCACTTCTTTTCCTTCACCAGCTCCACAATCACTCCCCCCACACACACAACCCACCCACCCTTAGTGGCTCTGTAGGATCATTAAGAGGCTGTATTTCGTCTGTTTCAGTGGCAGTCCCACGTTGCCGTTTGGTGCATGCAGGTATGCTTAAATAATGAATGTGGAGGGCTGCTGTCACACAGTCTTTTGCCTGCCGTTAAACGCTGCACTGACGGCTGGCAGAGCGAGTTGTTACAGCGATAGCCCTGCACCTCCACCATAAAATTTATGAGGGGTCTACAGAAAGTTCCACAGTGTTTGGAGCTCTTCCTCTTTTCTCTATTTTTCTTTTCTTTCCAATGTCTGTCCCGCTCCAGATATCACCATTCTTCTTGTGCTTTCTTTCATCTCTCTCTCAGTCATTACACAGGCCTCATGGAGTGGAAGGGGAAGTGAGGAATATCTTTAAAAAAAATAGGCATTGTAGAAGGTCCTAACTACCACCACTGACTCCTCACACCCCTGAGGGCTCTCTTTCTGTTCTCCTCACTCGTATATTAGGGCAGAATATCCAGACGTGGGAAGACGTTTTTTCGAAAAAGTGAAGCCACGTGAAGATGTGCTGCGAAATGATCCTTTCCTTTCTACTCATTAAGCTGCTGATGCATTTTTTACACCTTTCTGGACATCCTGTTCTCCTGACGGAGTGCCAGGCCTTTTTGATGTATGGCAGCATGTGTTGTGGCTGAGGCTCTCATCTCAGGACACCAAGTACCTTTGCCTGTCAACGTGTTGGACCCTGATCGGGAACAAAGCTTGAGCATTGGATGGGGTTGTGCGAGCAGATGCTGGTGCGTGGGACCCCAGGTAGCGTGGACAGAGTGTCAGTCAGGGAGGAAGAGGAGAGGAGAGAGGAAGAGGAAGCTGTTAGTGTGCCCTTGTCTGCCAGAGACCCCCTCTCCTGGAGAAATAAGGGTCAGGAGACAGGTAGAGCAGAGCAGCTAATAGAAGATTTATGACTCACTGAATATGCAGATATGCACACTGTGATTGACCAGGATCCACACACTGCCCTTGGGTACATCTTTGCATTTAGAGAGAGGAAGAATGAGAGAGGGAGCGAGAGAGAGAGAGAGAGAGAGAGAGAGAGAGAGAGAGAGAGAGAGTGAGTGGGTTGGTGGGGTGGATTGGCAGGGGTGATGGTGGTAGGATGACTGGTGGGGGGTGGATGAGTGGAGCGAGTGGAGCCGGAAGAAAGGGAGAAGACGGCGAGAGGGGAGCACAATGGAGAGAAAAATGCACCGGCAAATTAGGCACCCTCTCCTTTTGAATAGTCCTACAAGATTGCACGGGTTTCTGCAGAAATAGCTATTAGTCATTTTCTCCGAAAGATATTCTCCCATTTTTCCCTTTTTTTCTCCCCTCGCTCCCCTCACTTCTTCCCCTCATTTCAGGCAATTTGAACTCCATTTGCCAGAGTGTGGCGCCTGCTCAAATAGCAGATGTGTTTTATTTTATTTGAAATATACATACTGGCATAATGAGGCTGAACAATGTGTCGGGCTCAGGGATCATATAGTGCTGGCAGTTGTGGGCCCTGATGAATGTGTAGGTAAGGACCAGAGCAAGGTGTCCATTTACGCTGTGTGAGAGGAGAGCAGCGAGATGGAGAAATTATAGAGCCGGGCCTGTGCCCGCCAAATGAATAGTCATGCTGACAAATTGAATTGAGTTGCTTCAGAAGCCTTCGATTTAATCTCTTAAGTCTTTTTTTAGCCCATTAAAAGAGTCATTTGCTAGCCATCACTACTGCAGCTCCCGACACCCTCTCTCTACTGCTTCTCATTCTCAGATTACCCATTTCCACCTGTGATTTCATTGCAGAGTGGGGGCATGAGCTGTGTGTGTGCGTGTGTGTGTGAGAGTGTGTGTGTGTGTGTGTGTGTGTGTGTGTGTGTGTGTGTGAGAAGGAGAGAGAATGTGTAGACTAGTGTTTGAACTATAAGAATGATTTCATACAACATTAAAGTGTTAGTATGTCTTTGCTGGTCCTGAAGGCTTTGATAGTAATATTTTAAAGAATGCTCTGTCGTTTTGCTGCTACCTTTACACTGATGTAGGACGGTCTTCATGCAATCTTATACATGAAAAAGACAGTTTAAGAGGCAGTGAGGCAATGCAGTAGTGAAAATGTTGAGCAATAACATACAACCTATAGTAATGGATGGTCCTAAATCATTACTTAAAGTCTCTCAATACCACCTGCTCTATGCTCACATCTACCTGGGATGTGTGTGTGTGTGTTTGTGTGGCACAAACTGTAAGGGAGGGTTGTTTACCTGTCTGTTAAGAAGCATGATGCTTTAGTGTCCCCTACTGGTCAGATTTTGAAGCACTTTGGATTCATCCAGTGCTGAGCCTGGCATGGCTTATTATATAGTACATGTAAGCAGCTGATTATCATCCTTTTCCTTAACTAAAGAAAGCTAAACATATATATATATATATATATATATATATATATATATATATATATATATATATATATATATATATATAATACATAAATAAGAGGTACAGGTGATGATGAGTGGGAGGGCTAGGGATATACTTTTTTTTTGCCGGAATGCCAAGAAGACCAGCCTATAAGAGTTGCTGTCTGATACACAATGTATTAGTTTTAATGGTTTCAAACAAACCAGATATAAAACAATCCTCTGACCCACTCTGACAAAGTTAACTGGCCCACACAGCCATTAAATTCTAAAGATTAGGCTACAGCCAATGTATTCCATTCATTTTGTTATCTACTTCATCCTGATCAGGGTCATAGTTGGTCCAGATCTGGAAACAGTGGGCACAAGGCAAAAATACAACCTGGACAGGGCACCAATCCATTGCATTCACACACATACATTCACACAACCAATTCACCTACCGTGTGCATTTTTGGGATGCAAGATGAAACTGGAATACCCATAGAAAACCCACAGGGAGAACACAAACAGTGACCTGTTCAGGGATGAAAACCACAACCTCCTACATCCCCATGGATCTATGTGACATATGCAGTGGCTGCGGTGCCACCATGCCACCCGGGAACTCAATTTTTTCTGCTCATCACCTAGCCAAAACCATTTCTACACTGAAGCATGGTGGTGGCAGAATAATGCTGTGGGGATGTTTTTCTGCAGCAGGAACCGAGTGACTTGTCAGGATTGAGGGAAAGATGCAGCAATGCACAGTGACATCCTTGATGATAAACTGCTCCAGAGTGCTCAGGACCTCAGACTGCGACAAAGGTTTATCTTCCAGCAGGGACAATGACTCTAAGCAAACAGCCAAGATAACAAAGGAGTGGCTTCAGGACAATTCTGTGAATGTCCATGAGTTCCCCAGCCAGTGACCAGACTTCAACCTGATTGAACATCTTTGGAGATATCTAAAAAATTGCTGTGCACCAATGCTACCCACCCAATCTGATGGAGCTTGAGAGGTTCTGCAATGAAGAATGAGAGAAACTTCCCAAAAACAGGTGTAGCAAGTTTGTATCATCATAATCAAAAAGACTTGAGGGTGTAATTGCGGCCCAAGGTGCTTCAACAAAGTATTGAGCAAATGTTGTGAATAGTTATGTACGTTATATTTTTGTGTTTTATTTTATTTTATTAGAAATTTGCTAAGATTTCAAACAAACTTATCACACTTTGTCATCATGGGGTAAAAAATAATTTGAATCCATTTTGAAATAAGGATAAGGAAATGTAACAATAATGTAATAATGTAACAATAAGGAAATAATGTATAAATATTTTATATATATATATATATTTATATATATATATATATATATATATATATATATATATACATCTGGACAGGATTCACAGCGCTTCACATTTTGCACACACATTTTGCACACACATTGCGCATACTGTATATATATATATATATATATATGTATATGCACTATTATTTTTTTAAATACTCAAGCTATGTCCAGAGACACAAGAGATTCTGCATTAGTGAACTTATTTTAATCCAACTGCCTTTCTTGTTATCAAGATAGGAGCTCCATCTGCTGGCTTGGACTCAGGGCAGTTCAGTCTTTGAGAAAATGTCAGTTCCCTGCAGTATCCCTGGAAGGCTGCCCATCGTGGATGGTACCTTACGGCACATGAGTTGGGCTTTGTTCTCGTGTTCACTCGGCTGGAGGTTCCATTTGGGGCTGATCCAGGTGCTTGGTCCTATGTCTCTAAGTTGTTTGATGAAGCAGAATTATCGTGTCTTTAGCTGGAGAAAGTGCGGCATATGGCTTGTGTTACTGGAAGCTGGAAATACTAACCAGTTACTTAAATGCAAATATATGCGTAAACATTCCGGTTACACTGGAGTAAGCTTTTGAATCAATCAATCAATCAATCAATCAATCAACCAATCAATCAATCAATCAATCAATCAATCAACCAATCAATCAATCAATCAATCAATCAATCAATCAAAGTTTATTTATATAGCACTTTTTACAACAAAGGCATTGCCACCAATAGCTTTATAGAAATCCAGGTCCAAGCCTCAATTGAGCAAGTCTGCTTTTCTAAAACTTAATAAGCAAAAACCAACAATAGGTTTATTCAGAATGAATAAATAGACTTAATTCTATTAAGCAAAGAAATCTCAGAAAAACAAAGCATCTGAAAACACAAAATAAAATACATTGAATGTCAGATTGTCAATTGATCATAAATGTATTAATCCATTTTAATGGAATGTCAGATCTGTAGTGGTGTGCCGTTCTGTGGTTTGCTACTGAAAAGGGTCATTTGCTAAGCAGTATGCCTGAAAGAATGTGCTAAGGGATGCTTAACTGAGTTTTGTCTGGAAATGTAAATCAACAGGGTTCCAGGAGGATTGTAGATTGGGATCTTGATGTGCTAAAAGATCTCCATTTGTTGGCAAAGTGGCAAAGTCTGTTTTAT